>PVJI01025393.1:0-20738 GCA_004026765.1 Micronycteris hirsuta | reverse complement strand
TCTCTAAAGATGCAAGACCCCATGACATTTGGTTAGAAAACAGTATTATCTTTAATGGGGTTTACAAACCATATAAAAAGCAACTTTTAAGAGAAAAGATATTAAAAATATTTGTCGGGTTACAAGAGATGACATTTAATTCTGCTAAAGCTGACTTTAAGAAGATACAGCCTGGCCCTGGCTGGTGTAGCTCAGTGGACTGAGCACATGCTGGGAACCAGAGGATCCCGGTTCGATTCCACGTCGGGGCATATGCCTGGGTTGGGGACCGGGTCCCCATGAGGGCCATGTGAGAGGCAACCATACATTGCTGTTTCTCTCCCTCTCTGTCTCCCTCCCTTCCCCTCTCTCTAAAATAAATAATAATAAAATAAAATCTTAAAAAAAAAACAAACAAAAAAGAAGATACGGCCCAAAACAATCGTCCCATTTAGAAGGACGGGAAGCTGAGACCTCGAGGAAAGGCGCCCTCCCCACGGTCCTTCCCTCTCCCTGGGGTCCAAGAGCGAAGAGGCGGGGGAGCAGGGAGAAGGCCGGAGTCGGGGAGTCACACAGCAACTGCACTGGGGCAAACCCACACGCAGGGGCAAACCGAGACCACCTGGACTGGCTGAGGAGCCACAGCACAAGAGCCCGGTGCCCACGCGGAGGACCGCCACGCATGAAGCTGCCGGCTCTGAGAGCTCGAACCCGGGCGGAGCACCTACTGGGCCGCAGCCCCGCCCCTGCTGCCCTGGCCCTCCCTCTGCGGGTGGGAGTCGGCCACCAACCGGACAAGAGGCCGTTTTCCCGTGTCCACCCCCACTCGTCTTTGCCAACCTCCTTCCACCTTAAACAAGAGAAAGCTGCACCCAACGAACGGAGACCACGGAGAAGCAACCATCCAAACGCCTCTCCTGCCCAATCAATCCATCGCTCCCAGCTCCCTGTTCTTCTGAGAAGCACACGCTTCCTCACCCAGATCCCAGGCAAGCGCAGACTTGTCCTGGCCTTGACAGCTGTGTTCACCCAGAACAGGCTCCATCTCCGAGGCGGCTTCTGTGTGCAGCTGACTGCACCCAACGTGCCTTCAACACGGTACCACCAGGCCCAGCGGAGGGCTCACCCGGCAGCCCACCTCCGCTGGCCTCTGGGTCACTCCTCCCCTGGGAGCACCCGGGGAAGCGGGGAGGATGAACGGGGACAGAGCCTCAGACAAGTGCAGTGTGCTGATCCCAGACCGCCAGCAGACTCCTGGCAACTGGAGAGATACTATGCTTTCCATACGTCTCTATCTATCCATCTAGCTACGACAGAGTTTAATATGTGAGTCCAGCCCAGGAAGAGACTAACCGTGACTAAGGACACGGCCCACTGGAGTACAGGCGGGTGGAAGGAAGGAAGGAAGGAAAGTGACTGAGGACACAGCCCACTGGAGTACAGGCGGGTGGAAGGGAGGAAGGTGACTGAGGACACGGCCCACTGGAGTACAGGCGGGTGGAAGGGAGGAAGGTGACTGAGGACACAGCCCACTGGAGTACAGGCGGGTGGAAGGGAGGAAGGTGACTGAGGACACAGCCCACTGGAGTACAGGCGGGTGGAAGGGAGGAAGGAGCAACACCGGGCAAAGGGAAGGGTGCACTCATTACAATGGCCTCGCCTGCTTGACTTCTTCAAAGACAACCATGTAAACACGTCATTTTGGCACAGAGAGCAATGCAGGACAAGTTCAAAGCTTCTCCTCGCCGTCCAATGTGAAGACTAACAAGGAAAAGATGCTTTCCTGGGGGGTCCTGGTGGAGGTGGTTTTGTTTTGTGAGCAATGGACACAGTCTGCACCAGTTTTTCTCGAAGTGTGGTCCCAGGTCAGGCAATGGCATCATCACCACTTTTTGGAAATTCAACACCTCGGGGCCCAATCCAGACCCGCTGACCCAGGGACTCGGGTAGGGGGGCCGAGTCTAGCAATCGGTCCAACCAGTCACCCCTGGGTTCAGACACATGCGGAGCCCGGAGCCACCCGGGGAGAACACAGTGTGAGACACAGGTCACCGGACTACGCATGGCAGGTGCAGACTCCTACCATCGCACGGAGGCTGCGCGCCTGTCGAAGCCCAGACCGGAAGGGCCAGGCCCTGGCAGCTCGGGAGTCTGCCCGTGGGGCTGCAAGGCGGCGCCGACTCCGCGACCTAAAGCAGCTACAAGATAACTGTAAGCGCCCACAGCAACCGAAAAGCAAACTGATTAAATGCAAAAGCTTAATGCGAACCACATGAGGCAAGGAAACAAAATAGTCCCCAGCCCCGCCCTTCCTGGCCTGGTTTTATATAAATATTTCATCAAGATCAGACAGAAGCATCTGTGTCGATTTGGAAGATGAAGACAACCCTTAAAAATGTTAATCAGCTCCCATTTCAAGGTTCAAACCTACACTGGCAGCTACTGAAAAGAAAGCTGAAAACAGGCTTGGAATGGTTCATTAGTCTGCCACCAAGTAATGAAGAGCTGAGCCGATTTCAATTCTGAAGACGGAAAATTAAAGTCGAATTCTAAAAAAGCAGACCATGCAATCTCATCTGCGGTTGGCGATCAGCAATACTTGACTGCTTTGCTTTCCCTAGAAGAATGTTCAGTTTTCACTTTAAAGTAGTTTCACCTAAACTAGAAAAACGGTTCTCAACGCTGGCCAAGCGCGCCCTAACACCTCTGTTGCTGCAAACTTCCAGTGAATCGTCTGTTGTTGGTGGATGGTCCCCTCTACACGAGAGGAAAGCCCACCTGAAATTGCAGCCTGTGAACTGAAGGGTGCTGGGAAATCCCAGTACCTAAGAAACGTATTCTGGTAGCAACCAACCAAAGCGAAATACAGCTCCGAATCTTCAGAATTTGAATAAGAACATCAATGCTTTCCTAACCACCACACAGGGCATTTTAACTTCCCAATAATCATAAAGGGCTCAAAATTTTCCATGTGGAACCCACGAGGTACTGTGGAAGACCCTGTATCAAAACAAACCCAACTTTTTCTGATTCTGAAAGAATTCTCAACAAGCAACTCCTAGGAGTTCTGACTATCTTTTGCTTTCTCTCTTCCTTCACAAACTTGCTTCGGTTTGTTTTAACCGTGTTACTAGGATGTTTCATGTGGGCTTCCCCTGCGATAAGGCCGTGTGTGGCTTCCAGACTTGGCACAGGCTCCACATGCAGATGGGTAGCTTACGAGACCCCGCAGACGGGAAAAGCGTTTAGGAGGACGTCCTGAACCGGGAGAGCAGGTGCCCGTGCTGTCTGTGGCTGCGACACCAGTGAGCAGACAAGAGCGGATCTCCATGGGCGCTGTATTCAGACGCGGGTGCCCTGAGAAGTCGGCGGGTCTGCACCCTAAAAACCGCCTTAACGTCTCATCTCATCTCGAGCCGACTCTTCATAAGGAGAACCAGGTAGGAAAGGGGTTCGGAAAAGGTTAATCAGGCAAGAGTCGCGGAGATTTGCCTACTGTTTATGATCGAGAATTCTTTACCTGCGTCAGCCCCCTCCCTCCCTTGAGCACCAAGGCTCTGACACCACCCTGCAGACCCCCTGGGCCCAAAGGCTGAGCTGTGGAGTCTGGGTCCAGTCCCCACAGTGACCCTGAAGCCTTGTTAACTAATCTAAAACCTTTAACCCTGGAGTTCCCTGGTCAACCCTAGGAAAGACCAAGAGGCTGAAATCCTGTCAGCTTCCATCAGGAACCAAGCTCAAGTTCAACGGACAGCATTCCAGCTTCCCAAGAATTCAGGCCCCATGCTCCTGAAGAACATGCTTCTTTCATGCAATAGTTTTTTGCTCACTGCACTGTTTTTGTTTCAATTTCCCCCATGGCCCTTGGTTTGGCCCTGAGCTCAACACTTGGGTCCTGGCTCAGAGCAGCTCCACTCAGTGCCGTCTGCACAACCCTCCCACGGAAGGGAGGCTGTGGGAACATTTGGGCATCTCGGATTCTCTGGGGCTTACATCCTCTTGAGAACCGTCAATAAGTCAAAGGGGACTGAACTGACTAGAAAGACGAACAGAATGTCCCGAGGAGCCTTTCCACGCAGCGCCCGCCACATTTCCACCCTCCCTCGGAGCCCGAGCTGCTTGGAAGGCCCGGGCAGCCAGGCTTCTAAAGCACAGCCCGTTCTTTCATCTGCAACGTCACAGCACTTAAATGAGAATTCAGGCTTACAAACAAATCAGCGAAGCCATGAATTCATCTAGAAAATAGACATGGACGTTTCAGTATCACAGATTTGTTGAACAGCTTCAGTGAGAAAGCAGAGGTAAAAGTTCTTTTGTAAAACCACAAAATGATACATAAACAAAAACTAAATTGCAGCTACTAAGGAAGATGCCAGCTAGTGTCAACCTAGCTCCTGAGTCAACAGAAAACTGAAGGGTAAATGGACCATCCTCACCGGGGATCCTGGGAGAAGGGGCAGCTGCAGGTCCGGACACCTGGTCACCCCAGAAGGCAGGGAGCGCTCAGAGGAAGGGGTCGGGCTGACAGGCCACAGGAGCCAGTAGGCACTGTAATGGCCAAGTCACGGTGCACTTGGGACCCAGGACACTTTAAATCCTCGGTAAATGAAAAGTGTCGACTGAAACAGAGAACTTTCTAAACGAGTTTCAAAATTCTGAAATGTGGAAAGGAAACTTTCCTGACAGTTTTGAGAACTAAGGTTCTCAATGAAGGAGCTGTGAGATGCAGGACGTGCCCTCTGGGGCCGGGGGTCCGTCCGGGGGCTCAGGCCCAGCCCCGCGGCCCGGGAGGCCGTGCTCTGTGCTGGGTCTACTGCGGCATGGTTGGCTCAGCAGCGGCAGCGAGGCTGCCGCGGGCTCCAGACGACGTAGGCGGGCTTTCCCCGAGTCCACCAGGGTGGCCGGGGGCGAGTCGCAGAGTCATCCTGACTGGGCTTCTCTCCTCCAAAGGGGGTTCCAGTGCCTCCTGAAAGGACCCTCCCATGAAAACACCTCCCAGAGCGCCTGGCACACCACGGACAACAAGAAGCCTGTCCCAGCCCCTCTGTGTGGGAGTTCTTTCCACATGCGTGTAAACACGCGGTCCTGAGAATTTACGCGTTTTGAGCGCAGCTCCATGTGATTCCCGTGTGGACAAGTGTGAATCATGTCTGTGGAATGGGAATTCTCTAATAGGAATTTGGCAAAAATGTATCTTAAGAGATTCTGGCTTGCTGAGACCTGTTTAATATATATTACCCTGGTCCTATCTGCCACCGGACCTGAATTTACATCCTAATGCTCTGTTAATGAGAAAACCTATCCCTGTTCTGCTTAATCCCATGAATAATCAATCCAATGTAAATGTGTCCCAAAACTTTAATAAAAACCCCGGCTAAGCTACCCACGAGGCCTTTTCCCAAGATGGAGGAATTGGTCCCGTGGCTCCGGACTCTCTTTCCCCGTGTGTCTCGGTATGAGATTCTTTCACGCATGGAGTTGCGGTCACCCACGGGTTTCGGCAGGGACGAAACCCCCACGACACCTCTGCCACCAGCCAACCCACTGAAGCCCAAGTGCTCGGGCCCCTGAAACCCCCACCCTGGGCCGTCTGTAATCTCCTAAACACAGTCTACACCCTGCTCACGAGCACGGGCACATTCCAACTGCAGGGCAGCGCCGCTCATAAGCCAAGGACCCCCACCTGGTAAGGGAAGTCCTGCAAGGAACACAGCTGGCTCAGCCACAGCCTGAAACGGGCACCGATGCCTGCGTCCTCAAAACCCAGTCCTGCTACCCCGTAAGAACTCTGCATCACTAGACCGGACACTTCAATGAGGAAGACCGTTCCAAATCTAAACACAAGTTTCATTAAATTACCAGATAATTCTGGGGTTATCCAGTAACTCAGAGGAATAGTTTCCTTTCAAATTGGTTTCCAACTACAGATTCATCTCTGATCACTATCTATTAGGAAAAAATAAGAACTAAATGGAAGGAACTCATCCTAATGACATGCAATGAAAAACAAAAGTATCTGCAAACACGTACACAGCGCTTAGTCCGCGCTGACCACGGTCTAAGCCCTGCGTATACCTCGCGTGGCTCTCACCGTGCCCACGAAGTGGTGCCGGGCACCAGACGAGTCTCCTGGAATGGCTGGGAGCCTGAGGGCCGAGGCCGGAAGGGACCCAGGCGGCAGGCCGGTGTCTGGAGCCCAGGGGGGCTGGCGTGGGACGCATCATACAACGCCATACACGTGCTCAATTGCCTACAACTCGAAAATGGTTTGCTTCTTAGCAAGATGTAGTGAAATATTCTTTTGAATTTTAAAAATGCCCCCTAAGTGTAAACACGTGGTACAAGACTCACTTTATGCTGGGCCATCACGTTTTTTAAAGGGCCTCATGCTCACTGATGGAAACCCCCGGCAGGCAGCTACTTCAAACCGAGAGAACAGTTCTTCAGGGGCCGGAAGGCGCGCAGCACCATCGCTACTGCTTTTTATTCTAAAAGTAACGAGATCTCTTGCAGGTCCTCTGGAGCGGGCTCTACCTCCCCACGCGCGGCCACACTCCCCAAGTCCAGGCGCTGCCCGTGCCACGTGGCCAAGCCACGTGGCCGAGCCCCGGTCCTCCGAGACCACGGCGGCTGTTCCGGCCGAGCCGCCCCGCACCGGGACCCAGACCCAACGGCCTGTGGTCAGTAAGTGACTGTGATGAGAAATGGGCTGCACGGCGTTCCCATCGGCAGCACTGAGTGCGATCCCGCTCGTCCCCACCTCAAACTCCGGCTCTCCTCCGTCTGAACTCTTGTCTACGTAGGCATCTGCAGCGGACAAACGTCAGCTGAACTATTCACAGAGTCCACACATCCCTGCCGGAGCGGCTCTCGCGTGGACGCAGCAGCGCCGCGGCCCTGCGATGCGGGGGGCGGCGTAAGGGCCGCTGCTGCGTCCTGGGCCCCTGGCCTACACGCCCCCAACTCCACGAGAAAACGAAGCCCCCAAACTGCAGGCCCCCGAGGGACCAGCAGGAGGCGCCCCTGCTTCCCTAGCTTCCTCCCTCCGCAGCAGGGACTCAGCAGGTCCGTGAGCCGGGAGGAAGGCACGCTTTCACCAGTCCACAGAGGTGCGGGTCCAGCCCTTAGTTGCTAAGGCGCCTGAGAGCCAGGTGTTTCGGAAGCACCCGGCCTCTGAGAGCTCTGCTCTGCGGAAACTGGGTGGGTGCCACTCAGGAGAAACGTGTGAGAACACAGCCCGCGAACTCATTTCTGTGTCTGACATTCACCACAAAAGCAGAAAAACAAGTAACTGCCTACTTTCTCCCAGTCGCCTATCTAACCGAGAGATTTTTCCTGGGGATTTGGTGCCCGGGGTCACTAAGGAAACCCCTTCTCAGAGAAATTGGCCGGCGTTTTCCTTTACTGCAAAAGTATTGTTGCGGGTTCACTGTATAACAAAAGCTCATCGCCATGTGCCGCAAACTGCAATCGGTGGAAACCGTGCGTGAGGTCTGTCGTTCAAGAGCTGAGGTGACAGACAGACAGCACTCTCCTATCGGCACCAGGACAGCCTGCACACCGGCTGCTGGGCCCCGAGGCGACTCGGCCTGCAGTCGGCGCCACGTTCTGGCTGCGGAGGGAGGCAGGAGATTGCAGACTCTTCTCCAGAACAGGTGCAGGGGTCCAGAAGACTCCAGAAACCGACACCGGGCGGTCCCCACTAAAAGAGCCCACTGGCCCCATCGGAGCTCCCAACCAGAAGGGCCTGGGCTGACGCCGGCGTGTCCGCACTTCCCCTGGACACCGGAGTGGACAGGGAGGTCGCCGGGCCAAGGCCAGCACTTCCCTTCCCACCGTTCTCCAGCTCTGCCAGTCAGACGCCCCAGCACCCAGCCTGCCTCCCCCACCGAAGAGGATGATCCCTTCCTGCTCCCCAAGGAGCTGGTGTGGCGACGATGACCCCCGACAGGCTTGTGCCAGTGGCAGGGAGCACCGCCACCACGTCGCCTTCAGTCTGTGCTCGCACGTTTGCCAGAATCAGGGGAAGGGGTGGCTGCATGAAGGAATGGGAACAACACGCTGCCCCGGGCCAGGCTGAGGCCCCCACAGGCCCCTCCTGCCGGAGCGCCCCCTGCTGTCCAGCGCGCGCGCACACACACACACACACACACACACACACACACACACGGCGCCACCATGAGGACACTCGCTTCCCCCCTGAAGTGCCTTTGTTGGCAATAAACTCGACCCATCAAATACTCGACCCGTCACGGGGCGCACTTTGCTTATCTTTAAAAAAACGGTGCTTCTGAGACTGAAGCGCACTCTGGACCCTTCCCCCTGCACATGAAAAGGGAACACGTGGGGGCCACACAGCCCCGGGGCTGGCCCAGCACGGTTATCTCGCCAAAGACCACGACCGCGTTCACGTCCTTCCTTCCCAACCAAACGTCCCCGCTGCCTCGGCACCAGAGTGACCCTCCGCCCTGCTGCCCAGGGCTCTGCTTCTTCCAATCGTAGAAGTCACACAGCGTGAACACGCCCCCGCGGGAAACGTCTCCCATGGAGGCTGTCCGTCCCACTCAGGTGCCTGGTCTCCAAGGTGCACAAAAGGCAGGACGTCAGATGGATGGGGCAGGTGCGGCTCTCTCTAAAGTGCACCCGAACCTAGGGGCGCTGAGCTCCAACCGCAGGGCTGCGGCATCCGCATCCCACACTGAATAAAGCATCACGGAACTTAAGAATCCAAGTTAAATTAGGCTGTGGGCACGTAAGATGGGAACGAAATCTGAAGAATCTATCATTCTACCACGTGCTCCCGCCCCGCCCCCGCCCAGCCGAACTCTTCGGTGTCAAAGCTGAAAGTCGGATGCACCAAATCCTAAGGAAAGTCTCACCTGTTTGGCCTTGGAACTCGTCCCCGTGGAGCCCGGCTCGCTCACACTGCCATCCATCCCTCTCAGGACACTGATGAAGTCTTTCTTAGAAACAGTGGAGATCAGCTTCGCGCGCTTCCTCATGGAGCCTCCCGCCTCCTTGACCTTCTCGTCCACGTTCTTCTGATGCTTCTGGACGGCGTTGAACAGCTGCACGACACCCCTGCGCGTCACAAGAGGGCAGAACGGCCGGGTGAACGGCGGTCACACAAGGACACGTGCTCTGAGGACAGGGGCAGTGTGTCTGCGCCGCCCAGGACAGCGGCAGGCGCTCAGTGGGCACGCGAGTGCAAACAGCTGGATGGCCAGATGCTTGTAAAAAATGGCACACATTTCCATGAATGAAGTTTATGGATGTATTAGGAGAATAAACACATATATGCAGATTGATATATAATCTGTTTTGCTCTCAGCTTTGGTCTTTCTCAATCAACTTTTGTGCAACTAGAATGAGGAATTACTTTTACCACCACCGTCTATTTCTCAAACAGGACCGCCCAGTGGCCAAGGCGTCACGGGGCCCTGGAGCGAGCGGAGCCCTCAAGGCAGCTGCCCACCACCGCACTCCAGGCCAGTCTTCTGGACCTTTATTCCACCCGTCAACAGGAAACTTAACGCCCAGGCTGCTTAAAAAGCGGTCAGCTACACAGCCTGCAACTCTTATGATACAAAACTAATTTTAAAACCCAATTTTTAAAAATATCTATTTGAAGACTTTGTGTGAATAAAATTTTAGAATCTCACTAATAATTGTTTTACATTGATAACATGTTACATAACCATCATTAGAATACACTGGCTCAAATGAAACACTGAACGACTTTCACCTCTGTCACTCTTCCGTGTGGCTACCAGACAATTCGCACTGCATCCACGGCTCCCATCCCATGTCCGCTGGACGGCACCGATGAGGACCATTCGCATCCCTTCCAGCCCGAAAACGCCGGAACCAGTCCACCCTCTGGCTGTGACCACCACAGGGCGAGGCGCTGTGCCCTGCCCAGCCCCCTCTGCACGTCCTGGCCCGGTCCTTGGAGGAGCCGGGCCCTGACTGCTCTGCGCCGGCCGTGCCTCGGGGCTGTGCTGGCAGTGCACCCCCTCCAGAGATGAGGGCACGCCCCCCCCCCCCGCCCCAGGCACAGAGCGGGTTGGTCACCACTCGCTACATACATTGCTGAGTTCCAAGGACAGCGCTCCCTCCCGGAGCGGCCCCTGTGGGCAGGCACCCGGCTCGGCCCCTACGTGGCCCCGAGGGACAAAGGGAGCTAGTGGGGCTGTGACACTCTGACTGCTGTGTTGGCTGCGAGTGACGGAGTCCTGTGTCTGTGACCTGGACGTCTCTTCTCTTCTGTCGGCACCCAAGAGACCAACAGGCTCACCTGTCAGTTACAAATGGGGTAAAACTCCATGTGCTTCCAGGCGAAGAAGGCTGCCCCCTCCCCACCCCAGCGCAGTGCTCCCGAGGCCCCTAGGCCCCAGCACCAGCCCCGCACTTCTCTAAGTCAGAGCGCCAGGTCCTTCATTTCCAGAGCAACCCTAGGACGAAGCACAACGCTGTCCCAGTTTTCCAGATGAATAAACCGAGACGGAGAGAACTTAGGGAGCAGCCCCGGGACACGCAGCTCCCCAGTTGGTGCTGGCACTGGACCCGGCCGTCTGGCCGTCCTGCTCGCCCAGTGAGCCGCCACCCCCACCGTCTCCCCTACAACACTGGGGGGACTGGTCAAGGGTGGACACAGTGCAGGTGACGAGGAGGTGCAAGAATCCCACTACACTGCTGTGTTCGTTACGTAGGAGCCCCAAAGCTATCCCCTCCGTGAACCGTCCCCCGACTCCCCGCCACATGTCCCCAGCACACGGGCCATGCCTCTGCTCCATCCACAGGGTGGGCAGGGACCACCCGGCAGCCCCCGGCCCCACTGATCTGGACACAGAGGGAATCAAGCAAATCCCCGGTGGCAATGCTGGAAGATGCAGGATGAAAGGACAGCATGAAGCTGCCATCACGTACAATTTGTTATGCCTTAAATGTTGCACAAGATAAGAGTCATCATCTAGTGCCAGAAATTCAGGCGACTATCCTCAGAGAAGCGGCAGTAGGTATTCTGATTACACCGTCACTGTGACTACAAGAACACGATGACCTGAAATAGGTTCGCACCAGACAGACACTGAGCACGCTGCATTCTCGTCTCACGGGACCGCGGTGTCTCTGGCTGGACCCCGTCTGCAGCAGACGGCCCACACAGTCGCGGGGCCCCGAGCAGGCAGCGCGCACGGACCCGGCCAGGTCGGACGTGCGCGGCTCTCACAGCTTAGCACACGGAGGTTTTCAGGGCGAAAGCACAGCCTTACCTCGTGGCGATCCGCTGCAGGTTCCTCTCTGTCTCTTTGTCTTTGACGACATCGGGCTTGACACGGCACAGCATCTCCCACTCCCGCTTCCTGTCCAGCTGCGTCACAGACAGTGTCAGGTGAGAGAGCGTTAGGTCTTTTGGAAAGAGCAGCCCACCCGACGCGACGCCCTGCAACAGGACGGAGGAAATGACTTGTTCTGGACCAGGCGTCCTGGGGACTCTGCAGGCCCACGCTTTCGGCGGAGCTGGAGGCTCGCACCCAGCACATCACGTGAGACGCTCGGGCAGGTCTGTGGGGGGCTGGACAGCGGGGGCCTGGCGGGCTGCCAGGGAGGTGTGTGGGAGCCCGGCCCCCAGGGGGACCCCAGACTGCCCAGACTCGGTGGTAGCCACGAGTTTAAACACTGTTTTTATTTTCAGGAACTGACCTCCTCAGCAGTCAGAATTATGGAGAATTTTCATCAGCTTTTAAACGAATAGCATCATGTCCAGATGTACCCTATTGATAAAGCGGCTAATTTTCTTTTCAGGGCCATTTAAACCCACTTCTCTGACAGCACACCTGGCCACGTGGCCTCTCCATCACAAACAGCAGCGCGCTGTTCACTTGACATCACACAGAGGCAGAAGGGGAGCCAGGAAATACGAAAATCCCACAGATAAAATCATCAAGTTCAAACTGCCTTCGAGTGGCACCCCGGTCCCAGGCACCCATTGTGATAAAAGTGCCTCCCAGGCCCCCAGCCCTGCTCCACGTCCCCACACAACAAACATGGTGCACACGGTGAGTGCCGGGACCGCAGCCAGAACCAGGCAGCGGGTCGCCTCTCACCTGCCCCGTTCCTTCCACGTGCCCCCCATCTCTCAGCTTCTAGGAACAAAACGGCGAAGGACAAAACCAAATCCTTGCGCTCACGATAAAGATTAGCCGGATTCCTTTCTAAAGGCACAAGTTCTCCCCCAAATCAGATCATTTATTTCAACTGTCATGAAACTCACCATCAGATTATGCCAGAAATTGTTTTTTAAAAAAATCTTACTTTTAGGTTTACTCTGAATTATCTGTAGTATCCAAGGGAAAATAGGCATGCATAACCCCCAAATATTTCTAAGCTCTGAAATACATCTTTATACTTATGATTAAAAATAAGGACCTGGCTGGTGTAGCTCAGTGGATTGAGCATGGGCTGGGAACCAGAGGGTCCCGGTTCGATTCCCGGTCAGGGCACATGTCTGGGTTGCAGGCTAGGTCCCCAGTGAAGGCCATGTGAGAGGCAACCATACATTGCTGTTTCTCTCCCTCTCTGTCTCCCCTCTCTCTAAAAATAAATAAATAAAATCTTTCAAAAAAAAAAAAGAAGTACTGGTCACCCAGCAAACCGGTGACCTCCCACAGATGCGAACCAGAAGAGGCTGTCAGTGTCCACGGGAGCTGTGCCGCGTCCCATCGCTGGCAGAGGGTGCTCCACTGAGCCGTGTGGGGGTGTCTCTTGTGACACGGCTCCAGCCTGGAGCAAAGCCACCACTCGCTTCTCCCACCTCCAAGGCAGTCTCTCCTGTGACACTGGGACCAGGCATTGAAGGGCTCTGATAGTTTTAGGGCCTCTTCTAGCTTTGCCAGATAATCAAGATTCAGATTCTCCATTTGAAAGTTATCAGTATGATTAAGAGACAGGATTTACCTTGAAGTCCAATGAGATTATAAATTAGTAATAGACTAAGTTGTGTTCCTAAAAGCAATGCTGGAAAAGTCCCATCTTTTCACGGCCTTTTCAAGTGCACAGCACGAGAAACAAGGAACACGTTCGTCTTGAAAGAGAAGGGGACGACGAACTTGAAGGGAAACCCGTGCCAGCTCCAATCTGCTCTCTCTCCTTTTTACCCGTAAAGTGCCTCTCGGAAGTCAGTATTTTACGCTGTCGGCACAACCGTAGAAAGTTATTTACTTACATTAAAAACAATACTTATTTCAGGAGCCAAACAGTGCAGACGTTAAAATACTTCATCAAATGGAAAGGATATGAAAACCTCATTACTGCTTCTTTGTAACGCACAACAGCAAGCTGCAGTCCAGCTGCGGCCTTCAACGGGCGACTGCACAACTGCCTTCTGCCCTCGGAGGCTCAACGGAAGGCACACTGAGCTCAAGGTCCACCCGCAGGAAGACAGCAGGTGCCGAGAACGGCACGCAATCCCTAACCATGATGTCGTCACGGGTTTTTATTATAAAACAGGTCTCAGCCAAAAGCACCTCGCATGCCTACTGGCTCAGTGCCTGGTACAGTTAGCACAGAAACAGCTAACATGACTAGAACGATGGGGTCAAGGCCACACGGGTAACTACTTGATTTTATAAAGACACATTTCCTCGGAGTTTATGCGTCTATCGCTTTGTTGGGTGATTGAAAGGTGAACCTACCCCAGAATAACTCCGACTAGGATTCTGAACAGGGCCTTGGCCCTCCAGCCCCGTGAATAAGAAGTCCCACCGCGCGCTGGCCATTGGACCAGCACCGCAGGGGACAGCTGGGTACACACGCGCACTGAGGACCGGACAGGACACACAAGCCAGAGCACAGAGCCGCCGGGGCCACACACCTGCTTCCTCCTCTCCAGCCTCTCCTGCTTCAGCTTCTCCTTCTCCTTCTCCAGCTCTCGGTTTCTGACCAGAATGGTGGGCTTGCTGGTGGGCGTCTTCTTGCTCAGGATCTTAGCCATGGCATCTGCCCAGCCCGCATTGGCGTCCCCGCGGGCGTCTGCGGCATCTTCACCGTCACTGTCACCGGGGCCGGCCTCCACCGCTTCCTCGTCGGACACACCCCTTCCCGGAGAACCTGAGAGAAGATACAAATGGAGCCCTAACGACAGAGACAGAGGTGGTCAAGGCCACGGCCAGCCCGTGGGACCCTAGAGCAGCTCTCCGCCTGTCTCCTTTCTTGCAAGAGGGGCTTCCTCAGGACGGCAGGTGCTGAGACAGCAGGGAGCAGTGACAGTGGGACCTTCACCCTTGCCACCAGCCTCCAGAGGTCCGGCCGTGCTGATGGGGGACAGGGAGCGATGCAGGGTCCTCCTCACCCAGGACCCAGGTGGCCAGAAAATAAACCCCACCCCACCTCCAGCCTGCCGTCGAGGGGTGACAGAGACTGACACGGGCCAGTGCAGAGACGGTCAAGTCCATGGGCCTTCCCTGTGCAGAGAACCATGGGAGGAGAAGAACAAAGATCATTTTATGAACAAGCAACAAGCTGCCAAGAGAACGGTGCCGCGTCTCCATGGCACTGAGGAGTCAGCACAGCTTCCCTAGGGGACTGGCCAGACACCCACGTTCTACATGCACATGCACATGCACATGCAGAAACAGCTAAAAACCAGCTCCTTTCACAGAATTTGCAAGTAACTATATAGTCGGCTGTTTTAACACTTTTGAAAAATAATCTAATGAAGGGATATGTACCCAAGATATGGAAGATTCAACTGGGTGCTGAGTGGTTCAATGAGACTACCAAGCTGGGAACTAAAGACACAGAAGTGACTGAATGAGTAATATCCTGCAAATCCACCCCCCCGAAAAAGCACATCCAGGTGACCACAAACTGGTCCCTCACGTAAGATTCAAACGGCTGGGCTCGGGGAACTGGCGGGAGGGCTCCCGTCGGCAGCCCTGTCCGAAAACGAACTGGCCGAGAAGCCCCGGGTGGCGAAGCTCCGGAGCCCCCAGGTCAGAAGGTAAGCGCAGAACACCCAGCGCTTGGGCGGCGGCAGCCCGCACGTCTCTCCGAGGCGGCGCCCTCCACAGACCTCGTCTGTCCCAAGAAACCCACAGAATGTACTAGGAGACACTCCAAAGGAGAAAATCATGCTACAGCTGAGCAGCCCAGAATGTTCCTTACCAAGCAGAAGAGCTGACGGGGTGAGCACAGAGGAAGGGGCATGGCACCCCGCCACCTGCCACTCAGTGGCGCTGTCCGGGGGGAACTGTGCTTTCTTCCAACCAATCCTGACCCAGCTGAGTCTCAAAATGCACACTGAAAACACCATTCCTTTCCACTCTTTCAATCAAACTACCTCTACTAAATACCAGTAGTAACTTAAGCAACATTTTAAATGCTGACCAAGTAGAAAGGCCTAAGCCCGGACAAGGTTCCCACCCACCGCTCCCTGTGTAATTCAGTTCTGACGCGCTCCCATCCTTGCAGACAGAATCCTCACCCGCACCCGCAGGACTGAGAAGCAACCCACAGCCCAGGGCACAGCGTCTGCGGAGGCTGCGCAGGGCCCGCTCCCCCCCGCCAAGCGGCCCACCTGACCCTCTGCGTGCACCTCTCAGAGTCCACTCATGGCTCACAACCATCGATCTTCAACTCCAAGTCCTGTTTCTTCTTCTGAATTATTTCAGCCAACGTGCACATTTACTTTTAAATGTTCTCTAGGTTTTTTAAAAAAATCTCAGTTTATTGCTATGATCAAAGGGAAAGGGAATGACTGTCAGCTGTTAACCTCCGAGTGACCCCCTCCAATCTCTTGACCTTAAGCCATGATTTCAGAGAGAAATGGAGGGAAGAGCTGAACTTTCAGCTAGTCGTTACACTACTCCCAATGTTGGTATTACGTTTGCACAAAAGTAATTTTTTTCAAGTGCCAAGAATTCATGAAAAGGATGTAAAAACTAAATATTTAATATACTTCAAAATGTGTAACATATTAGAAAACAGCCAATAAAACATAAAATATATTTAAATATACAAAAAAATGCAATTCAAGCATATGGGTAAAAATAAAGAGGGTCCTTATCTTCAAAAAAGAGTATGACATGAACTTGAGGTAAACACAGGAAGCAGAACAGATTTTTAAAAAGCACTACCTTAAACCATAAAGTATGTCAATGGCATAAAAAATATTAAAGGAAATGACAGAAGCAAGAAACCCCAAATAATTTTACCGCCCTAATGTGTTGCATATTTCTTAATAAGTAGAAAAACATTTAAAAATTCACTTGCTGCGCATAGTTATTTAATTGGAACCATCTGTCTGAATCCTGAATGGCAGGTAAGTTTAAGAAACCCAAGGACATATGACTCTAGACTTTGACACGCAAATACACGTGGTATAAGAACTATACTGTCCCATATTAAAAAAGTAAATTCCGACACACAAGAGCTGACGGCACTATCACTCAGTTTGACAGCTGTGTGTGTCTAGTATATGCCAGAGGCGAGTCACATGATTCCCACCCCCCAACCCCCAGCATCTTCCCGGGATCGGTGCTCCCTGGAAAGGGCGCTGCGACACAAGGTTGGGGAGGCGTCAGCTGAAAAACAGAGCAGCAGCACCCGGGCCGCGTCCCCCAGGGCCCCGCAGCGCTGCGCAGGGGCCACGCGCGTCTCTGAAGAGCGCTTCTTCCAGGACGCGCTTATCTAAGTGGGAAGCGGCGTGATGAAAAGTTTGTCAGTGAAGAATACCAGGCGACTCAAGGCAAAGTCTTCGCCAGCCGCCGGTAGAAGGTTGACGAGAGGCCTGCACTGACCCCTAGTGTTCCGTCCCGAGGGGCCTGCACGCAAACCGAAGCACGTCTCAAGGTTTCCCCCGCACCGCGAAGGAAGCCCAGGCCTCAGGACTGAGCGAGCGCTCCGACGCTCCACCTCTGACCTTTGGGGGGGGGAGGGTGCGTGTGTGTGTGCGTGTGTGTGTGTGTGTGTGTGTGCGCGTGTCTCACCCAGCTGGAGTACCACGGTGTGTGTATTACAGAAACTATACATCCGTGAAGAGGTTTGTAATTCTGTTTCATGAACTAGCACTTACCCCACCAATTCAAAACAATTTCAGAAGAATTCACTAAAGTCATAGTTTTTATTTTATTTTTTTAAAAGAAGCTTTAGCTCAGAAGTTTTTAGCCAGGCACTCACTGCTGATGGAAATGATGTTTTTTGTATAAAGAAATTAAAAGTGCCAAGGTAATGAGGTCTTCCAGCATACTGAAAAACAGGATTTACTTCTAGGATACCAAAGATAATCATGATGCGAATCAAAAAGTAGAACTCGTTCTTAAAAATTTACTGCATCCTATAGAGATTTTTTTTTTTTTTGCATTTACTACTAACTGATCTCTCATAGCAGAGGGTAAATGGATATATCCCTGGATCTAAGGGAACCAGTATAAAAAATCCCTTTGAAGTCCTGTGTGTTACTTTAAGCATTAACTCCAATCCAGCATTCTACTTTAAAGCTCTGGAAACAAGGCAGGCCACGAGGAGGGCTTCCAGGATGCGGTAACTAGTAGACCTTCCTGCGTTCACCAACAGGGTCTGTTATCAGGGCTGCCACCAGCCAGGTCAGCCTACTGAGGGCTTCCAGTGCGGCTTGTACATCGGGGACCTGCATTTTATATTTCGTTTTAACTACTTTAAATTTAAAAAGCTACACGTGGCCAGCGGCCAGCGAAGGGCCGGGCAGCACTCTGCGGACGGAGGGCAATGCTGGCATCTTTCATCTCGTACTGCCCTTTCCCCAAAGGTCCAGGTCCCTTTCAAATCTGCCGCCTGTCCCTGACCCCAGCTAGGGCCAGCTGCTGGCAGGAGGGCGAGCCATCGCCCTGAGCCTCTGGAGCTGGGATGAAGTTTTAAGAAGACTCCCAGCTCCTCCCTGAGTACTCAGGAGTGACAAGGAAAGAAGGAGAAAATGAAACTCTCCATGCAGGTTCCTCTCCCTGAGATGACATGCTGGGGAGGGTAGATAAATCAGTAAACCAACCACAAAAATCTTCAGTGCTCTTCTAAAGGAAAAACAAGGAAAAAAGAGTGGCTGTTTGGGGTGTATTTTCTTCTGCAAAGCTGATGCTTCAGTTTTTCTTAGCGGGTAAAGCAAGGGTTTGAACGGCGAGAGAAGGGAGGAGGCAGGTTCCGCAGCCCTGGCCAACCGGGTCCCTGAATGTAGAACCCAAGCACCCTAGCTGGGGGTCGGTGCTGCATGGAAATTAAAATTATTACTGCAACGATCATTACTGGCATTCCAGGCAGAAGAAACCAGCATGTCCAAAGGCATGAGGATACTACAGGTAAGATATTTATAAAGCAACAAGAAGTTCACACTGGCTGAAAATGGAGGTTTGGGACTGGACGGTAAGACACGCCTAAAAAAGCTGGTTTGAGAAATGAAAAATGACCCAGGAAAAGTACTCTACATTAACCAGCACTGAAACCCAGCTCTGCATTCTGGCCGTGCGCTCGCTGCCGGTCCAGGGCCAGACAGCTCATGCTTTTCCTTTGGGGACTCACCTTAGGTCCACACTTCTAACAGTCTCTCTACTGGGTTAAGAAGGTTGTCCTTATAAAACAAAAAACCGTCTGGGAACAGTAAGGCTCCTGGTTAACCTTTAACCTACTTCACACCTTCAGAAGTTAGTCTAAGTCAAATAGAAGTCCTTATAAAAGTTTAATTGCAATCACAGCAGCGGTTAACAAGAAAAAAAGGGACGTCAGGCTGCCTGGGTTCAATCTCAACTCCAGATGCAAATCTATGCGACTTTTCTGAAGATGTAAAGTTCTGTGCCTTAATTTCCTAATCTGTGAAAATGTCAATAAAACATCATCTACTTCACTGGGGTTTTGTGATAATTAAACCAATACATACACACACACACACACATACAGCACTTACCCCACCAATTACATATACATATACTTAAGAGTGCCTAGCCCATCCACAGTGAACATTTAAGTACTGGTTACACACCACACTCACATACAGTAGCCCCCCTTTATCTGTGGGGGATGCGTTCCAACACTCCCCAGTGGATGCCTGAAACCATGGAGTACCAAACCCTAACCACATTATGTTTTTTCCTATACATACACACCTATGGTAAAGTTTAATTTATACACTGGGCACAGCAAGAGATTAACAACAATAATTCACAGTAAAACAGAACAGTTATAATAATATACACTGCAATAAAAATGTATGCGAATGTGGTCTCTCTCTCAGAATAATTCTGGACCCCACAGTTGGCTGCGGGTAACTGAGCAGCAGGAAGCAGGACAGCGGCTACAGGGTGCCACTGTGGACACACCTGGTGAGAATTTTTAGGGGCTGGTGGAGGAAAAGGACGGAGCCCAGAAGAAAGGCCTCTGGCAGCTGGAATCTGCAAGACATGAGGGGCGGAATAGGAAGCTTCAGATGACCAGAAACTTCTATCCTGGGGCTCAGAGCTCAGATTATGAAAGCAGACAGACTTGGCATACACCCTGATTCCATCACTTTTTAAAAGGGCATACGAACAGTACCTTCCTCCCCGGGCTGCTGAGATGAGTAATTGAGGTAACGCAGGTAAAGCACTGAGCACAGACCTGGCCCATAGCAGGCACGGCATAAACGACAGCAAGTGACCAGGGGACAGACCACTGAGATCCTGGATGACAGAGCAGGGAGGATCCCAAAAGCTTAAAAAAGGACTTAAAAAGAAGGAGGGGTACAATGAATTGTACTTCCATTGTAGTTGTACCTACAGTCTTGGTTGAAATAATGCTAATACTAACTAGAGAACACGTTTTAAGAGCTAGCTACTATTTAAAACACTTTTTAATCCTCGCTACACTCCATGAGTTCTTTTTATTATCTACTTACACAGGGGATGATTCTGAAGCTTCTTAGAAAAGTTAAAAACATGCCCAAAGCCACAAAGTCAGTGGGACGGAGTGACAGGAGACTGTTCGACTCCAGGGGCGGCGCGGCACTTTGCATCAAAGATCCAACTCAGACGAATGGGTACTGAGCTAATGCAAAAACCGTTCGTGAAATATTTTAACAGAGCTTGAATTAAAAAGGAATTTCTATCTAAGGCTCCACTAACCAGAGCAGCCGGTCCTCCTGCCCGCTCTGATTGCACCCAAGAATTCAGATGCCCTCATTGTCCAGCGCCCCGCGCCGCCGCTGCTCCCCATCCCGGCTGTGATCACCTCTTCTGCTGAAGCCCCCGATCATTCCTGCCAATCAGCACTAAATTTGCAACATTCAAAACCAACGCTTTCAAACTTCTACAGAAGCACTTACCTTTGCACAACCTGAAGCCATCCCAGGTTTCCGGGGGAAAAAAAAAAAAAAAAACCACCAACAAAGTAGAACCGTTGCCTAGGGACAAGCTGTGAGACGCGGCCGACGCTGGCAGACCGGAAGCCCTCTGCTTCCCGAGTCCCTCCCACTCAGCACTCCGCCACTCAAGCAGGGCTGCGACAGACTTCACTCCTTCGGCGCGTCCCTCTGCTCTCTTAAGTAACTTAAATGATGAAGGAGGCTATAAGCTACAGTTTGATGAAAAGCACATTTATCTGCTAGGTTATTATATCTTACAGACAGCTTTGTAGTTTGTCGAAACTGGAAGGACAGCTCTTAGGACCTGATAAACTATCGTTGTCAAGTCTTGTGCTAGAAGTATACAACCATTTTTCATGTGTGTGACCAGAACGATTGATTCAGAAGACACGAAACTACC
>PVJI01025392.1:0-20530 GCA_004026765.1 Micronycteris hirsuta | reverse complement strand
ATGAAAAAACCCAGAGAGAAAAAAAAGACCAGAGGGAATGGCCAGAAATGTTGGCAGAAGTGAGTCCACCTCTAAGAAAGTTGATTTTCCAAAGAAACAAAATTCTTGAATTATAAGAGAATTCTTATGTGGCGCATGTAAAACACACACATACACACACGGAATCTCTATTACCATATCCTACCTCTTTTGTTGGTAAGTAAGTGAATTCTTTCAAGATTCAGAATTCTGGTCTATAATTTTATTACCATTATTATTTGCTTTACTACTTGCCACCTCTTTTTCTCTGGGCAAAAAGCAATAAGTCCATGCTGATTCGTAGGGCAAGCTGAGAGAAAGAGTGGTCAAGGTAAGTCAAAACGAATGCTTAAGAAGCACTTAACTAAATGACCCTTTGAAAGTGGTTCGCCCACATCCAGACCTAAAGGTAATAATTTTGGAAAAAAAAAAAAAGTACAAATTAGAAGCATTTAGGAAGACAAATACACTGGAACTGGAAGGCGTAATTTTTTCCCCTATCATTCCATTTCCAGGGACTGAGTTGGCTCCTTATTCTCTTCTTACTATATGTGAACACTGCTCTTGAAATGTTTCAGAGAACCGCTGTGACTAAAGCAGCAAATGCATTCTGAGCGGGGTCCCCTCCCTCCCTCCCTCCCACCCTGCCCAGGAGAAAAAGTCTCTCTCGGAGCCCATCGGGTGATAGTGGAGAATCCCCGGGCCATCATCTGCACCAGCGGTGAGGGGCACACAGTGGTGCTCTGGGACCTGGCACGCTGTCTGGGAATATTGCACATGGCAGCCGAATGCTTTTCGAATGCCATGGGAAAATAGTTCTTCTCAAGTAAACAGATAAAGAGTCACAGGAAAGCCCAGAGATGAAACAAACTCCTATTGTGATCCAGTCTCATTCCATTCAATTGAACATCTTTTCCTTTTGGCCTACGGCAGCCCTCTCTTTCTCAGACCGTGCTTCCCTAGGCTCTCTGCCCCTGTGCATTTGCCCCGGGGCAGTAGTCGGGTATCAAACAGTACGAATGGTCTTCTGAGCTTCAAGAGCTTATTTTCTTCTTTTTCTTTGTTGGAAAAAAAAGATTCACAGTTTTATATTCATGACAATCTTAACTTTAGGTGATATGATAAATATTTTGAAGGATCATATATTCTGGGATGACAAGTTAGGTCGGCTTTGGATGGTAAATGAGGTTATAAATATTTAGAATGAACAATCTGAGTCCACACACTCAGACGTAGGGCTGTCTGTCAGTCACGGGGCCAGTGCCATCCCAGCAGAGGCAGGGAGGATGAGGTACCACCTCCTCCGCGATAACCAGTCAGGTTCCTTCTTGATCCGAGTGATAAAGACAGTAGCTGGCACTGACTGATTTATGCTACGTAATCTGACATGACATGCGCAAAGTCATGAACAGTTACCAGCACTCAGGACTTAGTACTACCAGGGATCTCTCGCTATTGTGCTTCTTGCTGGTAGGTTCCTTCCGTTGTTAATATAATACATGTGCTTATTTCGAGAGACAGTTTTAAACCACAGTTACATTTTATTGCTCCTTTAAACATACTTCTCACAAATCCCATATCACTGACGAGCATGTCGGTCCAATCTTTTATGGAGTGCAGCCCTGGTCCTGTTTATGACCCACAACGGATGCACTGGCCCCCAAATGTGATTTCTTTGAAGCCCTGCAGGACAAGCATCTCAGCTGCCCTGACAGGAAAGCATTCGCAGGACGGTTTTACTGCTGTAAAAGTGCCCCTGTGGCCAGCAATCCAGCTAGGAAGCAAGGCCCCCGTGGCTCCTGCTCCTGCAGGAAAAGCACAGAATGTTTTAAAGAAGGTGGTTCTCACTGATGGGGAACATCTTGAACTGCTGAAGTTCTAATGCACTTGAAAAAGCCTCTAGAGAATCAAAGGAAGAACACAATGACGTAATGGTCTTTAAAAGATAAAATACAAATGAAATCTAAAAAGCTTTAATTCATTTCAGAAAGAGATGTCCACTTTCAGTGTTTGTGGATAAAGTTGCCAGATAGTCTTTCTCATTTCAAAATCAATTTTGGGGGTGGGGGGTGGGAGGGGAACTAGCGCTTTAGAAAATTCGGGCAGAAAGAGGACTCTCAAGCAATGAGTGCCATCTAGTGGTTGTTTAGGATAAAGACAGAGAAATTCAGCAAATGGGGAACTAGCTTTTGCCACTGGAGTGCCTGAAAAAGGTGCAATCAGGCCAAACGTAAAAAAAACCTCTGATCTAGAGGAATGGTCAAATCGTGAAGTTGGAACACACATCATTTAGTAGGTAAGCTCAGCTTCTTGGTGCAGTCACTCGGGTTGAAATCCCTCTCTAGCTGGTCTGTTACTTGGCCTCTCTGTGCCTCTCAGTTCCCCCACCTCAGCACACCTGCCTCACAGGACAGGTGTGCGCTGTAAGTGAGTTGATACAGGATTGACACGAGCACCTAACCTCTGGAGGTTCTCAGTGATACCGCTTGTCATTGCACAACGCAGTGACTGGGTTTCGAACCCTGTAGCCCGAATCCCAACATAGATGACTTAAACGCGCCATCTAAACTGCCAGTAGTTTTGACTAATAAACTTGCTGTGACACACATTTAATTAGGACGTACATATTTCCAAGAGGAAGTAAAATCCTATATTTCATATACTTTAATACTGAAAATAACCCTCAGAGGGCATTAGTATCCTATTTTCAAAACCTTGTTTAGGTTAAGTTCCTGATTCAATCACGTAGATGAAGTGAGTAGAAAATAAAATATTTGGGGAATTGTTTTTCATTCACCGAATCATCAAAACCCCAAAGCTTTGGGACTTCTCAAAATGTACTTAAAAGATTAGACTTGAAATGCTGAAGGGGAATCCGTACCTACATTTGTAGAGAGAACCAGCTGGTGAGGCGAAGAAAACCTAAGGAGGGCGCCATCCCGCACTGCAGGGCGAGGAAGGCCAGAGGAGTGCTCGCACACGTGTGAACTCACCAGGTCTCTGCGACACACTGAGAAATCGTGCTTTTCCTTGCAACATATTTTAAGCACATACTATGTTTTAGACATCGGGGTAAGAAAAGTGAATGAGATAAAGTTGTTGTCCTGGAGGCATTTAATTTCCGAACATGAGACTGAGGAACGGGGAACTCTGCCCATTTGGCGGATGGAGACAGAAGAGTCGAGGGCAAAGTAACGAACGCAGGTTAAGTTCAAGGAGCTGCTGAGACACAGCGAAGGTTGTGAGTGGAGTTTTGGCCGATTGCACTCCTGTGATGACCCCACAACCCTCCCAGTGCGTTCCGGGAAGCCCAGGCATAGTGTTGAAGGGGAAGCTTCCTTTTGACATCCACGCAGCAGAACACAGATCGTTCTCCTGCTTCATCCATCACAAGTGCTTATGGCCTTCTGTTTGCTGTTTGGGATGCAAATAAGTTTTAGTGGAAAAGCTTCGAAACGGGCCTGGAGAGAGCTGTGCTAGGTTTTCAACTTTGCCACTCGTTAGCAGTGTGGCTGAGTTTCGGTTTGCTCAACATCCTGGTCACCACGAGCTCCGTCACAGGCTTTGTGGGGGAAGCAAATGTTTATGAACGTCTAGAAAGACAGCTGGCCCACGGGTGGCAGTCAGGTAGCTCTGGGGTGAGTCTGGCACCATCTATGACTGCTCACTTGCGGGAGTAACTGAGGAAGCGGAGCATCCCCGGAGGAAATAGCTCTGCTTACCTTGTTGAGTCTTTCCTTCATCTGTAGTATAGGTAGCACCTTTCAGCGCTGGACCACGCTGTGCAGCTAGTAGTTTCTGACAGAACAAGCGGTCATGAAACTATACCTATTGTAGTTCTTACTGTGATGGGCGAAACGTGTTACACGTGTGGATTAAGATACTACTGATGTGTTTAGTACACAGAGTGGAACGTTTTGATCAAAAAGGCACGCAAAAGAAAAAGCATTAAAAAGGCTAGAAGTGTTATGTTTAAAGGAGGACATAGGAATAACCACTAAGCATGGGTAGTTCTTCCTTTGTTGATGAGAAATTCAGAACATCTTAATATGTGCCCCTCCAAAAAATATATCTTCACACTTCAGATCTCCCCCCTCCACCCCCGGATTCATACATAAGGAGAAATCACGCATGGCCTGCTCACGAGGTGCTCGCTCTTTCTAGAAGAGAGGTTTACGGGGAGCAGATTTTCCCAATGAACTCACAATTGCCTGATAAGTGTGGGTGTGTTAATGGTGAGGCAGGATTGGATATTCAAAGTTGAGGAAGTTTGGCACTGTAGGCACGGAGTGGTGTGGATGGGGAGCTTGTTTTATTTATTTATTTATTTATTTATTTATTTATGGTGTTGGGGTGACATTGGTTAATAAAACGATACAGGTTCCAGATATACAATTCTATCCTACACCATCTGTATATTGTATTGTGTGTTCACCACCCCAAGTCAAGTCTCCATCACCATTTATACCTTTTTTCTTTTTAAAAAGGGGAGTTTATTTCTAAACAATATTTGGAAAACCAGTATTTAAATGTAAATTCCTGGTCTCAAGTCATCTTTACCAAGTTAATGCCCTGGAATCTCGCCATAGGTTTGGGACTGGACTTACTCCTCATCTTAACGCTCTACTAAGGAGGGGCTGCTGGCAAGTGACACATCAGGGATGTCAGGCTGTCAAGCTTTCTGCTTAGTTGAGGAGTGATTAAGTGATTTCCTCCTCCCAACACACACACACACACACTCACACCCCCACACCCCAAACCCCATCAGCTCTTCTCCTTGTGTAGTAATGGGCACGCCAGGACCTGGGCCTTCATTGCATTCCTCTGGGGGAAAGAAGAGGCTTCCCTCTGCAAGAAAGGGGAGGGAGTGAGAAGCTCCTGCTCAGCCGTTCTTTCCGATGAAATGAATTCTAACTCTGTTTGAGGAAGCTCCATGAGGCCAAGCCTGAAGGCTGCTTTCTCCTGATGCAATCAAAGCCGTTTCCCTCCTGGTCTCCTTCCTCACTGCTTCCCGGAATTTCCCTGTCCTGGAATCCTTAGTGATTTCTGCTCCTTCTGAGCCATTCCCTGCTTAATTAGGGTTAATGCTTTCCGCCCTCTCAGGCCTCCCAAACCGATCTCTTCGTCTCCGATTATGTTTGACTCAGTTTGCTTAAAATCTGCCAGGGAGGAGCCGGTTGACGGCTGCCAGCTGCCTATTTCCGTTCCGCTGCCTTTCAGTGCCCCCTATTGGCCAAAGAGGCGACTTCACGTAACCCTGGAGGTTTAGATTCCAACTGAGAAAATAATGATGAAAACTTTCAGAGGTTTATTCAGTCCCGCTTCCAAACAGGTTCAAAAAGAAAGAAAGAAAGAAACGAAGAGAGACTGTAATACTCTTCTTGTTTTTATTTGAATCTTAAACATAGGTAATGTTGAAAAAGATACTGCTTGGGGAATTTGATTTCAGTGGATTAAGCAAAAACAAGTGGCTTATTCCACATTTGGAATAGCGTCTTTTGACCCTCGTTCTCTAGATAATTGCACAATTCTGTCTTTTACATAGTTTGGAGGCTCTTGCACACGAATCAGAGCTTCTGGCGTATACTTCCAGGTCACGCTGACGCTGCTGGTCCTCGGTAGACCACACTTTGAGTAGCACAGCAATCAAATCATCTGATTAAAGGGATTCCTTCTAATTAAAGTGTAAATGAGTGTTAGGCCCAACACAGCTGGTGTTTGCGTTTTAATGGAGTCCTGCTCTTTCCAGCAGCCCTGGGAGATTTCGGGAAGCACCGTGGTGCACTTTTCCCTTTAAGCCTCCTTTGCTGAAAGGATGAAGGGGGAGGGAGGAAGTTAATTCCAGGAAATATGCAAAGGTGTTTCTTTGGCCCTTTCCTGCGCCCCTTTCTACCTTTTCAATTTGTGGCTCATTTTCTCCCACACCCTTTTTCTACTCTTGTGATTCAAGGGCATGAAAAAGCTACAAGTTTTCATGATATTATTTAGTATTTACATAAGCTTTTGCAGAATAAACATATATATAAATTCTTGGTAAAGGCTGGGTTTATATTCCCATTTTGTTACAAAAAATGGTTTTTTGACCAGGTGTTTCAGTAGCCAAAATTAGCTTCTGAAAAGCAGTCAAGCTTCATCACCCCAAGAAATTTAATTAAAAAGTAAAAATAAATAAATAAATAAATAAATAGTAAACTTCTATACTTTTAGAGATAAAAGACCAGTAAACTATGGAGTATAATGTCTGTGCTATTATGAATTAAACGATATCTGTTTAGCAGGACATTTCTCTGGAAAGAATACCGGATTGGCGCTGAGAGAGTTAGTTTCAATTCTTATCTTCTGCAGCTGAGTGATCCTGAGCAGCAGCAGCAGGAGAAACTGGCCTCAATTTTCCAATCGGTCACACCTATTCATTAGTCGAACAAATATTTATTGAACACTCACTATGAGGTCTTTAGACACCTAGTAAGTACTTAACACTGAAGTATTGATGAAGTCCTTATGTGTTTAAGTCATAGGATTTTTGAAGTTTGCATTTATTTGCTCCCAGGAAATGATTAGGCACGCAGGATGAGGACTCTTATTTTTTTGCTATGTGGTTTTTGACACGGTGGGAGGTCACACCCACCAGTTTCCTGAATGTGAGATCGTGGCCGAAAGTCCCGAGGACTCAGCAGGCTGGTTTTGTAACAACTTTCTCTGTTGGGTGATGGCCAAGCAAGGTGTCCAGCTGCACTTGAGTAAACGGTGTCTGGTGCGCTGGGACTGTTATAGCCTGGGTGGGCTCAGCTGTCAGGGATGTTAACCCTGGCCAAGAGGAAGTGCTGGAGAAACCTGGGACCAGATGGGACCGGGGCTGGGGAGCTTTCTCAGCTGAAGGGCCTGCTCCAGAGCCAACGGTGCGATGTGCAGAAAGGTCAGCCACGTCATGGCTCCTGAGCATAAGCACATTTAGAATGGGGCCCCTGCCAGCAACTGGGAACAGAGAGAACAAGCCATAACCTCCATGGGAGGGATGAGGGCAAGTGTGCTGCAAGGTGTTGAATTCCTGCCCGATGGGCTGTGATGGTTCTAGGCAAAGTTCCAGACCCAGCCCTGGATGGAATACGAACAGGAAATTGAGGCTGAAGTCTGGTGAGAGAACAGGGCTGCAGCGGGGTGCTCGGGCCTCAGCAGACACCAGGCCTGCAGCAGCAAGCTGAATTCCAGACTCTCCACAGTGGTGTTAATCCCTTCCCTAGTCAGGACTGATCGACTCAGAGCCTGGGCAGGGCTGTGTCTGCAACTGCCCAGGGAGGACTCCCCGGAGGGAGGAACTCTGGTTGATACATTCAGTCCCAATAGTGCCGCCTCTTACTGGGGCATCACATTATGCTGGCAGAGAAGGATTTTAAACAAGAGTAAGTTTGTCAAGTGCTAATACTTCTGAGAGATGTAACATCTTAAGCTCTGCTTCCCTTTTCCTGTACTAAGAATCTCTGAGAGAGCCCGGCTGGTGTAGCTCAGTGGATTGAGCGCGGGCTGGGAATCAGAGGGTCCCGGTTTGATTCCCAATCGGGGCATATGCCTGGGTTGCCGGCCAGGTCCCTAATGAGGGCCATGTGAGAGGCAACCGTACATTGCTCTTTCTCCCTCCTTCTCCTCTCTCTGAAAATAAATAAATAAAATCTTAAAAAAAATCTGAGAGAAAGTATGGTCAATGTCTTCCTCTAAAGACCGTCAGGGGCCCATCTGTAGTTAAACGAGTCGAGTTGTTTACTCTTTACAAGGAGGGAGAATGCGCAGTGAGGGGACCTGTGGGATGTCTTGGTGAGAAGGTATTACAAATGAGTTATTACAGGGTCTGGGTTTTGATTGGGTGATTTGGGGGGAGGGTCTACAGAAGCAGGGGTTTGTTCTACAACGGCTTCTCTCAGAAAGCAGGGGCAATCCTATGGTTAGGCATCTCAAGAACAAAATCGTATCTACAGGGAGGAGTCCCTGGAGCAAGGATAAAACCATGACTGGTAAAGAAGCAGCAGTCAGTCCTGTTAGCTGAGAGCCACTGGGATGTTTGATATTTGGGGGATTGCATAGTGACCATATTTTTATATGTTCTTAGATAAAATTATAAAGCGCTCTTGTTTTGTGGCATTTTCCCATGGCTTCAGAGGGACTGTGCCTGAGGTCAGTGTTCTGGGAGGCCGTTCATGTCCAACAGGAGACATGAAGGCCGTGCTGTGAGCGTCGGGCCAGCTCCTAAAATACCAAAGCCCGGTGGTAAGCGCCAGCCTGGTTCTCTGGTGTCGGTGTGCTCTGGCCCATGTATTCCTGGCAGGCGGGGAGAAGTAGGGTTTAATACGTGTATTTTTGACAGTCAAAGTTTTGGGAACGCAGAGAAACTCATGTTCTCATGCCAATACGTTGCATACTTCACTTTGTAGTCAGGAAATGCAGCACATACCATAACACTTAGATGTACTAAGTTGTTATGTACATCTTTAAAGAAGAGGGATGATGGTGTGGAAAGTTAGGAAAGTTATCAAACACCATGTGGAAAGAACCACACGGGACTGGAAACAACGCGGGCTGAGCTTTTCCAGTCACACACTGGTGGTTGCTCCCCAAAGTCATGGCAAGGCTGCCTGCTGCTGCTAATCCATCCCAGGCGGCTTTGTAGGGGAGTGCGGTGGCCGCAGTTGGTGGTGAGGATGATGAAAGCTTCAGGCTTAGGAACGCGTCGTAAGCACACCTCACTTTTCTTTAACATAGGTCTGTTCGTTCTTTAACATAACTCCTTATCAGTATCTACACATATTCTCTGAATTGAGTTATAGTTTCGACCCGTGGTGTTTCTCTGGACACAAGCTCCTTGAGTTTGCGGGCCTTTTGGTTCAGGAACACATCCTCGTTCAACTTATTTACATGTTTATTTAACTCACTGGATTATGTCGTACTGGAAGGCAAGGAAATGTCCTTCCAACTTGCTAGAGTCTGAGACTGAATAAATATCTATAGGGGAACGGTGCTTATTTATTTTCCAAAGAGCTCTCTCATCCCAGGACTAAGACTTTATGAAAAAGTCAAAATCTTATCACTGCCATAATTGAAATGATAACTCCCCAGTTTTTTTTTATTCTTCTCTGTTGAATGGAAACAAATATCCACAAAAGACCTAGACGTGAATGTTTTTAACAGTGTTATTCACAGACGTTGAAACTGGAAACAACTTAGATATACATCAATAGGTGAATAAATAACAAACTGTGGTGTATCCGTACGGTGGCACATTACTTAGCAATAGAAAAGAAGTCCTGATTCAGGCATCAACACGGACAATTCTCAGAAACAATATGCTGAGCAAAATGAGCCGAACATGAAAGATTTACATATTGCATGATTCCATATATGTGAAACGCTCATTTCATTTGTGGTGACGGGAAGCAGATCAGTGGTTCTGGGTCCGAGAGCGAGAGGTTGACTGATGAAAAAAGGCACCAAAGAAGTTTCCAGGTGAAGAATGTTCTACACTTGATTGCAGTGTTGCTCACACCGATTTAACATTAGTCAAAACTCCTTGAATTATACACCTGAAATCAGTGAATTTATTATATGTAAAACACACACAATGAAGTTGATTTTTATTTTTTTAATATATGAAGTTGCTTTTTACAGCTCTCTTCAGCTGTGATACTTTTCCTTGATTCCTATTCAAAGCAAAACTTCTCAAAAGAACCATCTATACTCTTTTCAGTTCATCTCCTCTGATTCCTTTTAGAAGAAAAGACTCTTGTCCACGTCATCTATGACCTCAGCATTTCGACCCCGGTGGTCAGTTTCAGACCCTCCTCTCCTGAGACCTCAGCAGAGCTCATCTCTCGTCCTGGACACAAGTTTAGCAATTCTCAAAGCACAGCCACGTCGCTGGCAGCTCTTCCGTAGTCTTCTTCTCTGATTCCTCATCATACCTGGACCACCGAATTTTGGAGGCTGATGCTTCAGTGATCCAGTCTCAGGGCTTAAACTGCCATATCTATGCTGGTGATTCCCAGAGTTCTATTTCCAGTGCAGACCTATCCCTAAGTTCCACATTCATAGAACCAGCTACTTACTGTATCCATTGGATATATAACTCATGCTCATCCTCTCCCAGTCTGCACCCCTGATTTCGGCAGTGCCCCCCTGCTACACTGCTGCCCTGCAAACGTGCTTCTCACACTGCAGTCCTCACGTCTGTGCAGAGCAGCTCCATGCTTGCAATTCCTTAAGCCCAAACCTCAGTGTCATCCTTGGTTTCTTTCCCACTCCACAGTCATTCCTTTGAAATTCTGCTGATTCTACCTGAAAAATATATCCAGAATCTAAAAACACTGTGCAGTCTCATTTCAAACCAAGACACAGCTGTCTGATGCATGGATTCTTGCAAAGCTGCTCCTAGATGTCCTTTGGTGAGGCAGCCATTCCTCTGTGTTCCCCTATTCTAATCCTCACACGGAAGTTTGCATAACCCTTTAAAAATGCAAGTCAGATCATGCCGAAGTGCTGAAAACAAATTGCTCCAAGCTCCAGTGCTCCAAGTCCAGTGCTTAAAACCCACATCCTTGACCTAAAAGGCCTAACAAGATCTGGACTCCTGTTGCCTCCCCTGTCCTCACACTACACCAGCCACACCAGCCACTCTCATACCTCAGGGCCTTTGCACTTCCTTTTCCCTCCACACCCTTCTGAATGCACTCCTGGACAGTTAAATGGCTCACTCCCTCACTTTTTCAGTGACTTTGCTCAAATGTTACCTTCTTAGGAAAGATCTGGGATGGCCCTCTGGAAAATTGCAATCCTTTTCATGCCTTTCTACACTGGGATGCTTTATTTTCTCTTCTGTTTTATTTTCACAGACTGTATCAGTATCGGGCATACTATCGATAGTATACCTATGTATTTGTTTGTTGTATACTTTCCTCCACGTCTGAGGCAGGATTTTTTGGGTCTCTTTCTTTGGCATTTTATCTGCAGAGCCTAGGCTACAGTCTGGCATATAGGAGACTCAACAAATATATTGTTAATTAATGAATGAAAGGAAACTGAGGCATGGGGAAATTAAGTGAATTAATAAATGCTGTATAAGACAGAGATAGGATTGCTTTTTAGAAAAATCGATATACTACATTTGGACTTAATCCTCACACTGTAGAATAATACAAATTCATTTTTTTGTGTGTGAACTCACACATGTATTTACTAAACTTCCCCACATCAGCAAGATGACTCTAGAAATCAGTTACCAGTTTTATGTTGATGGACTTGTTACTTTCAAAGGATTTGTGATTGCCAATGAAAAGAATATAGGCATTCTCACCAGTCTCAGAAATAACTGTCTATTTTAGGTGTTTCTGCAATATTCCTGCGTAAAAAAGCTGAAAGGATGCTTGTTCCCTGATAGGATAATTCGTATGAAATGTCAGCCCAATTTCTGCAAAACTTGGTGATGAGCCCCCAGATCACCAGCCTTGGGTCTCTTTGGGCAGGGGTGTCCCTGATTGGGAAGATGTGAATGTGGACCAAAATCTTTTGAGTATGTTTCTGAACTAACCTCATAGTTAAAAAATACTTTCAAGATCTGCAGTATCCTAAAAAAAAAAAAAAAAAAAAGGCGTGAGCAAGTGTCTACAATGTGGCATCACACACACATAAAGCAATAATTCTGACATATTTTTGTGATTAGAAGGTAATAGGTTTTTAGCGACTGCGAGCTTACTCAGGTGTGCCGCTTGTTCAATGTGTCCTGACATGCCGCTCAGGCCTCCAGACCTTGTCGGTTTGTTTGGTAATTACCTTGCTGAAAACCAGATTACTTATTGTTTGGACGTCAGCTACCTGAGAACGTGCCAAATAGCTCCCAGACAACTGGGAATTAGCACAGCACTTGCCTGATGAAGGCGCCTGCTTTTTTATATGTGAACGTGTACTGCCGGAGGGGTGGGGGCACAGTGGCTCAGGGAAGTGGAGCAGCCCCCGCTAATCCGCCCCCACCCTGCTGGCGAAATCTTATGGCCATTATTTCTTGTGATGGGCTGGGGCTCTGAGACAGCTCCTGAGCCTGCAGCCAAGAGGAACAAATGATCAGACATTTGTCTGTCTGTCAATCGCCCTCTGTTTGGGGACTTCTAAAGTGCTATTGACATCATGACACCAGAAAATTAGATTGTTTCAGAAACTAGATCTGTTTTGAAAACTTGGATACAAACAGTATCTATGTATCTATATCTATCTATCTATCTATACTGGTAGAAATATTAGTCTTAGAGATGTTTACTTGCTATGGTGAAGGGCTATGAAAAGTTAGGAGTTAGCCTGCTTGATTGAAATTGGCTTCAACCCTCTTGTTACTTTGTCTCTCTAAATTAATTCTCTTCTTTCTAAAATGAGGATAAAGTAGTAAGTAATTTCTCATAGGGTTTTTTTTTTCAGGATTAAATGAGGAGAAACACATGTACAAGTATCTGACAAAGAACGACTCATTAGCTATGAACACTAGCAAACACGTATTGAAGTTTATTATCAGCCAAGTTCCAACAGGAATTTAGATGCAGATAAATTAGGTTCAGCTGACAGGACAATTTTCTAACCCTCTAATCTGTCTAACGCTCAGTTTTCTCATTTGCAGTCCCAGGGTAGTGCTGAGCAGAGTGCCTGGTACACAAACAGCAGTTAGCAAACATTAGCTGATAATATTGTTGTTGTGGTATGCTGTGAGGTTTAGGAGTCAAAGGTCATGCAACTGATAAGCAATTACTCAGAGTGCTTACTAAGTCCCAGGGTCGGAGTGAAGGAAGTGGGAGCACGAACACGTGAACACTGCAGTTTAGTTGGTGAGGCTGACAGATTTATACTCACCAGGTGTGTATAAATACCTGTAGCCCGGTTTTTAAGGAAGAACCTGAGGTTTGGAGTCAGAAAACTTCAATTTCTGGTCTGCCACTTACCAAGTGGCTCCTTGGACAACCCAGTTAACTATGACCTTTAGACTCTTACAAAAATGGGTTTGCAGCCTGGATAAAATGATACAATGTATTTAACACTCTTTACTAAAGGCATATGCCTATAAAGTATTATCAGGAGTTATAAACTGAAATCTTATGTAACAAGTGTCTAATTAGCCAGACAGTGATAGTGTTTAGAGAAAGGGGAGGTCACTGTGGGTAGAATAATCTTAGGGAATTACACGGAGAGAATGAACTTAAAGCTAAACCTCAAAGAAAGGATTTTGTTAAAAAAAAAAAAAGAGGGAAGTAAACTTGCCAGCGGGGAAAGCAGCATGAGCAAAGCATGGAAACAGAAATGCAAGGTGCGTGGCCGGCAACTAGGAGTCCAGTGGTCCCACTGGGATTTAGAGCCCACACAGGAAAGTTGACTCCTCCCGGTTGCCGTAGAGTGCAGTGGTCAGGGGTGCGAGAGTAGGACATACGGCTTGGAGCTTGATTCAGAGCTACGTTAGCTGCAAACTGCAATTTTGGGTAAGTCCAGTTTTCTTCATGGAAATGATGCGTAACTCTCAGGATTGTTGTATTACATGGGCCAATACATATAAAGCATATTCCTGTGCCTGGTACTCAGTAACCGCTGGGAACATGCTAGGTGTCACCCAGCGGTATTTAATCATCCTGACCCTTTCGCTTGGGTCTGTTGTCGCTGCTTTCCACTTCCGCTTCCTTTCGAGTGAACCAGCTGTCCTCATTCTTTGCTCACTTTGGTATGGAATCTCTGTGCTTTCTTTCTTTATTTATTTTCATTGACTTTATTGGGATGAATTGGTTAATGAAATTGCATAGGTTTCAGTACTTTGATCTTTATTATTATTATCAGACAACCAATAGCAGGAAATATTTAATTATTCATGGCATAAGTAATAACGACAATGGAAAACACCTAGGATTCCAACAGCCAAGCAAATTAACCACTTTATTTTTTTTATTTGCTTTTGCCTATTTACATATCAAATCATAGTTTTAAAAATGAAATAAATAAAAATTTGATAGTAAATGCTGTGTATATTTTTAAATTATACATTCAAATGTGACATATGGTTTTTTTCTAATCTTGATTCTCCTGAAATTTTGGTAGCCCAAATACCTGGAGCTGTCTTTGAATTTTCAGATCGCTTCTAACCTTTTCAGGGGAGGCTTTATGAATGATGTTTGTTTTCGTGTTTATTTCCTGTCTCTCTCATCTGAATTTTTGTGCAGTGCTATGAAATGGGGAAGGACCCAGAGTAGTAGCTCTCAGCTGGAGACCTCCTTCTCTCCAGGGGACCTTTTGCAATATCTGGAGACATTTCTGAGGTCAAAACTTGGCGGTCCAGGGCAGGTTGGTGTTACTGACATCTAGTGGGTGGAGGCCAGGGAGGCTGGGGACACACTGCAGTGCACAGGACAGTCCCTGCAACCGCAGCGAGCTGTCACTAATGCTGGGGCTGAGAGACCGTGGCCTGGGCTGGGTGGTTACGTTCGTCCTCACTTTCTTGAATTAGACTAAGGTGCCAGAAGGTATTAGACAGGGCCAAAGGTGCTTGAAGTCAGTAACTAAGCCTGAGATGATGTAACCGGGCACTTTTTCCCTTTGCTCCTTCATGCCTGCGTCAGCCCACTCTAATCCTGTTTTTATCTGCCACACTAGAGCCAGAGATACTGGAACTCCTCGCTTCACAGTCAGCCGACAGGGCCACTGCGTTTGTGTTTACCTGGGTGTGACCTAGTGAATCACTATCGCTCAGTTCTTAGTAAGTCAAAGATTGCAGCATTCAGTTAGAACCTGTTCCCTTGCCCACGACCACCGCCTCGCAGAGGTCTGCTTTCCACGGGGTGCCCGGTGCTGTTCCAGGCGCTCATCTCCTTCCTGTTATTTCTGGGGCCTTTTTGTAATGCTGTATTTCGTCAGATTTCACATCCAAGACGCATCATGATTTCTCTCTGAGTTGTGTGTATTCTACTGAGAAAGAGCAAAAATGCTGCCGATTTTAATTGTAAGATGCCATTTAATTGTAAGAAAAGTAAAGCCCAAATCCTTTGCCTGTGATAGTAGCTCTAGCCAGCCATGGGGGTGGGGGGTGGGGAAAGAAAAGCTATGTTATTTGTGACCTTAGGTTAAATGTGGGAATCTGAAAATGATGATCATTATGAGACAGCATAGTTCCTGAGCAGGTCCTGTAAGAAGCTTACCAGAATCCAAGCTACATCAGCCCTACATCAGACCTAAAAACATACTAAGAGTTTAGCTCGGGCTGTAGTAGTTGATATCGCTTTCCATGGTTTTAGTTACTACTTGATCAACTGTGGTCAGAAAAATATTAAATGGAAAATTCAAGAAATAAACAAGTTTCAAACTTCACACTCTTCTGAGTAAAGTGATGAAATCTCCCGCCATCCTACCTTGTCCCACCTGCACGTGACTCGTCCCTTTTTCCCGTGTGTCCACACTGCAGGTGTCCCTGCCCGTTTGTTACTCAGCGGCTCTCCCAGGTGTCAGAGCGACTGCAGTGGTAAGGCAGTGCTTAAGCAGTTCCTCTGTGCAGGTGGTCCTCCCTTATGTTACCTAATAATGGCCCCAAAGAACGAGAGCAGCGATGCTGGCAACTCAGATGTGCCACAGAGAAGCGCTTCCTTAAGGAAAAAGGTGAACATTCCCCACTTCACAAGGAGAAAAGGAATTGTGTGCTGAGGATGCTAAGAGCTGTGGTAAGAACAAACCTGTCTGTGAATTTGCCCGATTTCTATACTAAACTTAGTCGTAAGTATGCCTGTGTGTTTGGTTTAGCCCTACCGCCGTCTCAGGCTCTCCCTGAGGGTCTCGGAACAGACTCTCCAAGGAAAAGGGAGGGCTACCGTACGTCCTCACAGACTGACTAGGGGGATATAACTTTAAAAAAAAATTTTGCTACTTGAAAAATATATGCAAACCCCATTCCCGTGGAGCTATTTGCTATCTTCAAGGTTGTTTTCTCTAGTCTTCTTCTTAAAGTGAATAAAAATGTGTTCTATTATAAATGCAGGTAGAACAGGAAAGCGATAGTGTAGTTTATACTCAAAATGGGTGACAAAGGCTTCCATTTCCTGCGTAGCTCTGCACCCTTTTCCTCAGAAAATAATTCCGAATGCTTCCCTCTCTGTCCAAAGAAATGCTAAAAGATAGAACACAAACTATTTCCATATATTTACATCTATTTAAGAAAAATGATATTTTTGAATATCATGCAAAAATGATACTTGTAGCTGCTCAGCTTGAAATCTGGAACCAGAAGATAAAAATGAAAAGAACCAAATCATAGCAAAGCAGTTTAATGGAATGACTAAAAAATAAGCTTGTATGAAATAATTATTAACTTAGCCAGGGATATAAAACATCAAGAGTGATGCACTTCTAAATCAAAATGAGAACATTAAAGTTTATTTTAAGTTGTAATAATGGCTTTTTTTCACAAGGAAATTAAGCACAAAGTCCCATAGCCCTCTTGTGGCAAATGCAGATAATGATAGAAATAATGATTAAAAAGTTCGATAAAAGACATTTTTTGGAGTCAGAAGTATTTTTCCTCTTACACTAAATTTCAGAGTATGTTTACTTAAAAAAATCATTATAAGAGTTTGCAAGCACAAAGCAGAGCGAGAGCGTCTAGACTTGAAGTCAAAATAACTTGTTGAAAAATCCCCTTTTGCCCCTCAACAGCTGCTGCCAGATGTCTTGGGCAATAAATAATAAAGGTGAGGTGGAGGCAAAAATGATTCCAGCCAAAGGAAGAGCCGCGTCCTGAGGCAGAGAGGGTGGGAAAGCCATTGTCAGTGAAATGAGCACTGTGGAGAGCAGGAAGGAGCGGAAGAGAGCTGGACTGGGGAAGGTCACGAACACCTTGGGCAGCCACGGAAAGATGGTGCTTTACTCCCAGTGCGATGGAAGCTGCTGGGGAGTTTCAGGAGCATCCTGGTGCGGTCCGATTCGCATCTGCACGGGTCGCATGGCTGCTCCATGGAGCACTGGCAGCCGTGAGATGACAGTGAAATGGCTTTTTGCTGTTTTCTTCGAGGGATGGTGGTGGTTTGGACCTGGGTGATGGCGGGGGATATGACTCACAGAGGTCAGGTTCAGAGTGCATTTTGAAAGGATGTGAGAAGGGGAGAAGAGAGACTTCACGGGCTGTCTTGAGGCTGTGATCTGTGGAACTTGAGCTGTGGTGCAAATACAGCTGGTCAAGGAGAAGCAGGATTTTATGGTGGCGGCAGGAATTGAACGGTGCTGGTATACTATAGACGTGTCAAGTTTGAGTCGCTGTGTACAGAGGTATTTGAATCTGGACTTTGGGGTAGTCTGGGTAGATAGAGACGTAAGTTTAAGACTCTTGAGTTTATAGATGTCACTTAATCCTTTAGTGCTGGGAAATAAATCTCGATAAAAATAACAGCAACAAAAATAAAACCCCTGAATATTAAGCCCTGGGACACTAGAATATGCAGTGATTGGGAAGAGGAAGAACCAGCAAAGGAGGGTAAGGAGAAAGAGCTGAAAAGGTAGAAGGGACGTGAGAAAATAGTAGTGACCCAGAAGCCAAGTGAAGGGTTTCCAAGATGAGTGAGTGTCACACTTGGCAGGGAGGAGGAGGGCGATAAGGACAGTAGGGGACCACTGGAAAGGCAGGGGGAGGCAATGGCAGGTGCAGTGGATGCCTTTGTGAAGCACCTCAGAATCCTCTCAGCTTCATCTGTGACTCTAGTCTGTGCTGCAGAGGGCAACGCAATGCCCACGCCAGCTTTGACGAGCTTCTGCCACATGCAGGAGGACAGCACCAGCCCCGGCCAACACCATGTACCTTCTTCTTCTGCCCTGGCTCTGAGGGGTGAGTCCCCTGCAGGAACTTGCTCTGCGCTCACACAAGTACAGCCAGCAAGTGTAGGAGGTTTACTGTGCACAGGACCAGCCTGGACCGGAGAGTAATAAGAACCCATGGACTGATGCTTTCCACCCTTACCCCCATGGTGAACGGTTCCGAGATGCTTCTTAAAAGGGTCTTCAGAAGGTCTCAGAGGACTGAAGAGCAGCCATTTATATTGGCAGCCAACTTAATATTATGTTCTTGTATTCCCTTCCCTCTTTCCCTGTTTCCCTTCCACTGTCCTTTCCTCCTGCTTCCTGGCATCAGATTCCAAAAGAAGCTTTCTCAAACCAGCCTTCCCTCCACATCCGAGGATTACACTTGTCCTTCCTACGCTATGGCCCTGTCACTCTGATTCCTGCCCAGGGTGTCCAAACTTTTGGCACCTCTGGGCCGCACTGGAGGAAGAAAAGTTGTTTTAGTTCCCACATTGAATACACGAACACTAATGAAAACTGATGAGTAAAAAAAAAAAAAAGGTTTTAAGTAAGTTTAAGATTTTGTGTTGGGCTGCATTCATAGCCATCCTGGGCTGTATGTGGCTCAGGGGGCGTGGGTTGGACACCCCTGTACGCTGACCTGGGTCATGACTTAGCACAGTCCTGTTGAGATCTAGGGCACCCACGCCAGCAAGAAAGAGCTTATGCAGGAAGCAGCTGCAGCATCTGGCTGGTATGTACTGGTAGAAATTATGAGCGCACATGCGGACGTCGCCTGGCAGGGTGGCTAAGTGGTGGGGTGGCGGCTGGAACATGGAATATAAAGCTGTAGAAGAAAAGGTTGATCAATGTGGGAAGACATTCTTTTGACCCGGGAGTTCTACATTCTGGCAAAGACCTGTCACAGAATACCCCTGGGATAACTCCTCAAACTTGGCCAAAGTGATGGCTTTCAGCAAAGGAGGTGGGGTTCTGGAACCACCCTGGCATGGCACTGAGGAAGGGCTCAGGGACGAGGCAGCACCGGCACTGTGGATTGTCTTGGTTTCCCACGCACGTTTTGTCTTACAAGTTATTCGACTCTTCTGCCTGACAGCTTACTCGGGGATTCGGTTAGACTCTGGTAACCAATAGATCTCAGAAAAAGAATGGAGCTGTACAGTCATAGCAGTTCAGCTCAAAGTCTAAAGAGAAATGTTTCTCATCCTCCTCCCCTGCCTCGCCAGTGCCCCTGGCAATGGACAGCATTACTGGGACAATGTTCAAAGGGCTCTCCGCTCACTGAAGGAAAGGCGGTCCGTAAATGCGGGGTATCGTTATTTCTGGCTGCCAGGCGATTCTGCACAGGTCTCCCTTCCCTGTAGCCTCCGGTTTCATAACGCTTGGTCACCTGCATAGTGGGTGTCGCACCCAGACAGGAAGAGTGCTGGTTAAGGGAAGTTCTGTGTGTACGTTCCTTACTTGTCCTATCTTCTCTGAGGACCCACATCTTGGCTTCAGGCCCCAGGCAGCCTCTCCTCAACAATACCTCCGGGTGTTTCCTAGGGACAACAAAAGGATTAGCTGGGCCAAAGAGAAACCTTTCTACGGCACGAATTTTCATTTGGTGTATGCTGACATTAACGCCACATATGATATAAGCATATATTTATTTACTCCCTTCATATATGAATATTTATTTACTCTCCGTATATACATATGTATGTACAGCAAACGACACAGGCATGCCACAAAAGGGAGGGCACAGCACTAGTATCAACTCCCCACTGGGATGGTGCCGACCCTTTAAGCCAGGAGGAACGAAGAGATAGATGCCTCTTTTCTGCGTCTGCTGAGATCACTTTCTTTTGCTCATCCTTGATCCAGTTTGGTGTCCCTCCCTGGATTATAGTCCATCGTGATTCATGCAGATCACTTCGCCTCTTGATCATACTCAAAATTCAGACTACAAGGTATCGCTTAGATATCCACCCTGTTCCTTTTCTGTTAGCTTCTGTGTGGGTTATTGCGACACTGGAATTATCAGAAGGTGTGGTTCTCCTGCACGCACACGGAAAACATCCAAATCGGAGCATTCTCAAAATGGCCCACAGATGGCTTATCCGCTGGGCCTGCAACAGTGGAAAAGAGTGTGAACCCTCTGTGCCAGAGCGGGCAGGTGCTTAACTTGCTGGGCTGGACGCTGCCCGAGCAAGCCAGTTCTCCCCACGACGAGGGTAAGACCGAGAGCTGGCATGAACTGCGTGCTCGCCGTGTGCCGGAACCTGGGCTCACGGTGGTTGCGTGCGGTCTCTTCTATGATCTCATTTTCCGTTGCACCACAGAACGCCTTCCTCCTTAACCCCTAACCTCCGCGGTGGTTAAAGCTTCTAGTTGTTGCTCTCTTGGGTTTCACTCTGAACATTGTTCGTGAAAATTACAGTTTTTATGTGCTTTCTAGGATTCCCAAGAGAGAAGTCATAGGATGCAAATGCCGTGTATTTTAGTTTTATAAGGGAGCAAATTCTATGTACATCAGTACTCTCTGTAAGCTCTGAGCTGTGTGGTGACTGCTGAATTTCAGACACTCTGGGTGGGTGTCGAAATGGGATGCTGGAGTCTGTCTTGTTTTTCTCCCGCTGTCCCACTTTCGCCAAGGCCCCTCTGTGTGCACGTTACCTGCTATGTTGGTGGCACT
>PVJI01025391.1:0-20526 GCA_004026765.1 Micronycteris hirsuta | reverse complement strand
GTGGCTTTTCTTCATGAGGCCACTGCCTCTGCTTGATTCTTGCCGGTCTTTTAAAAACAGTGAACACATTTCACACTAGAGATGCAGCGCAGAGTCCGTGGGGCAGCGGTGCCCGGCTGGGGCGGGAGCCACACTCGTGCCCCCGGGAGAGCCCGGCACCCTTTCCTCCGTGACTTCCGCTGGCTGCAGAACGGCACCACAGCGGTCACGGGTGCAAAGGGAAACTCAACAGCCGCTGAGGAGCAGCACCTCGCCTGCCTCTCCCGGGCCCTGCCGGGGGCCGCGGGCCTACGTGCTACCCTCCTCCCCCGACTCCCGGCCTTTCCCAGTCCAGCCGCTCCTCGCTGCAGTGCCGTCTCCTATTCAGCCGCCCTTGACCCGGGCCCTTGGCGGTCTTCAGAGTTCCCTCGCCAGCAGCAAGGCCCGCAGTGCTGCACGCTGCCGCTTAAGGCATGACTTTCTCCTGGGGGGACCCTTCCCTTAGGATGAACCCCCACGTATGACGACTGAGCCTGGGCTTAGTAAGTCAGCATGGCCCGTCTGGGTTTCAGTATGTGAACTGAAGGCACATACTTACCCAGAGAGGTATTCTTAAGGGCCAACTAAAAACAGCGAGGTTCTTCGGAATAAACAGCTTTACGCTTCCAGAGAGGACATGACTCGGCTAATGTGCCCGGCGTCTTTGTTGAGGGCCCCTCTACGTGATGGTTGGTGGCATGGTGGTTGGTGACGTGGTTGGTGACATGGTAGTTGGTGGTGTGGTGGTTGGTGACGTGGTTGGTGACATGGTAGTTGGTGGCGTGGTTTGGTGGTTGGTGACGTGAGCAGGCAGTATTGCAGAGAAAGCCCTTGGACCGTGGGCTGGGATTTCTGCTTATCAGAAGGTTGTTAGGGTTTTGGTTGGGAGCTGGTGTGACTTTTTTACCAGCATTTTGTGAATCCCATTATAAAAATACCAGGCGCGTGGGTGGAGGTGGAGGCAGGGAGCCGAGGTGGAAATCTCCCTGCTTGATAACCAAATAATCTCTGGTGACTCACGCCAGCTTTCTCAGCCCCACGTGGTCCCTCTGTGTTTGGAGGGGAAGGTCCCTTCCTCTCTCACCTCCCAGACTGTGAGGGTGCTGTGTCCCGAGGGGAGACGTTACCACGATTCTGATGTTAAGTACGGCCAGCGCTAGGCAGGGCCCATGCAGACTCGGCGCTGAGAAGCTGACAATCCGAGGCCTAGAGGTGCTGAGTGAATCCCATGAGTGTTCAGCTGCATGCCCAGCACACCCATTTCCTGTGGCCACCGCACAGAATCCCACAAATGGGGGGATTCAGACAATGGGAATGTGCGGTCACAGTTCTGGTTCTGGTCCTGGAGGTCCAAAATCGAGGCATCGGCAGGGCCGTGCTCCCCTGAGGCTCCAGGGGAGCATCCTTCCTGCCCCTCCCGGCTCCGGGGGGTTGTCAGGGTTCTTGGTTCTTCGGCTGTGATTGCATCGCTACGGTCTCTCCTCTGTCTTCATGTGGCTTTCTCTCCTGTGTGTGTCTCCTCCGTGTGTCTCTTTCTCATGACACTTGTCATTGGATTTAGGGTTTGCCCTGATCCAGATGATCTAAGCTTGAGATCTTCTAACTTAATTACATCGGGTAAGACCCCTTTTCCAAGTCAGGGCACGCCTGCAGGTTCCAGGAACACTGTATGAACATCGTTTGGGGAAGACCGTTCTGCCCCCTCCCCTCAGCACCAGCCAAGAGCCAAGCCGTGGAGCTCCAGGCCCGCTGCCTGGCCGGAGCTCTGCCCCTTCCTTGCATTAACCTGGTTCCTGTGCTCTAACCCGGCCCCTGCTTCTAGAACCTTGTCGCCGAGACGCTTTACTCTGCCGAGGGCAGGCAGCTTTGTGGGGACCAGACCAGGCCCTGGTGCCCAGCGTGCTGGCCAACACCGGTGGGCGCTGCATCAGGCTGAGAGCAAACTGGCTCAAGCTGAGTCTGGCATATAGTTCAAGGTCGGCAAATGCCCACCTTCCGTGAGCAAGTCCTGTTGGCTCAACCGTGAATACATCCCTCAAATGCACCCTCTCTGGCCGAGTGTACACGGCCGAGTGTCAGCCTCACCTTGTCCCAGCTTCCTTCTCCTTGTTTGTCTCTCTGCCTCAGCAGCCCGGATGCTCCGTAAACAACGCTGCAATTGGAGCAAGGCCCCCGCGGGCTTCCTGTGCACAGCGCAGCCCCATCTGGGCCTCCTGTCCCTCTGATGGGCAGGGCTGCCGACACCCCCAGCCCAGGGCAGGGGCCAGGTCAGACCCAGCGCGGCCTCCCAGCGCTCTCCGAGCTGTGCCTGAACTTTTCCAAGGCCCGCTCCGTTTTTTCTGTCAAGCAGCAATAGCAATAGAAAATTCCTTTACCTGGAAGAGTGTAAAGAAGAAAATAGACATCACCTACATCTCACCACTGGGGGAGTCACTGCTGACATTTGGGAGGCGTGGCTATCTGGTCCTCTCCGCTGTGTCTTTGGGATGCAGGGCCTGGCACCCAGCAAGAGGGTGAAAAATGGTTGTGACCAAGTCAAAAAATGAACAATATGTATGTTTTAGAAAAATCGGGACCACAGATGACATTTGCGTTCGGACTCCACCTGTTCCCTCTCAGGGCCATCACCTTTCCCTGTGTAGTGTGCTGGCCTGACTCTGACGCCATTTGCCTGACTGTCCCGGTGGCTGAGCGTCGCGTCCATGGGAGGCACGTCGAGTGTTTGCTCAGAGGCTGTGGGTCCAGTGGGTGCATTTGTAGAAGTGGGTGGTCAGGCCTCAGCGTGGCATATGGGGAGAAGCCTCTCTGTGGGTGTCCCTGGCTCACGGAGGCAGGGGCGGTGCGCAGCAGCAGCAGGAGCAGCCCCGCCCACTGCCAAGAACTGCTGTGCTTGCTGGGGACTGCGGGCCGCTCAGGAACGGGAATGAATTATGGATCAGGCTCCCATAGGTCAGATCAGAGCAACTGGAGTGCATGCGTGCTGACTGTGCTGATCTGAAGGCCGGGGCACCGTTCTGGAATCTCAGGGGTGTGGACTGCCCCTGATCACAGCATCAGGGCGTTGGGAAGCAGCGCCCTCTCCTGTTCAAGACTGGCGTAACTGGCCTCCACCCTTGCCTCCTCCAGCGGCCTTCACTGCAGGCCTGCGCTGGCTGGGGCCCATCCCCTGGGCCCAGAGCTAGTGGCTTGGGGTGAGCAGCGCTGCATTAGCCTGGGGGCTGGGGTCAGGGAACCCCTGTCCTTTATGAAGTCTGAAAGTTAGTTTTTCAGAGTGTGGTCCTCAGACCCTGTGCCAGAACCACCTGGGTGTGTGGAAGGGACATTTGGACTCCCTGGCCTCACCACATCCCTCGATCTTCGAGCTCTGCACCCCCCCCCGCCCCCCCGCCCAGGGACCTGCCTTAGGAATAAACACCCGCGTGGCTGAGTCTCACTGACCTTTGCAGATCACGGTCTACAGGGTACGTAGGCGCTGTAGTCGCAGGTTCTCTGGGAGTGGGCCGGACTCTGTGCCTTACGAGCTTCCGGTGGTTCTGTGCAGCCCTAGTCTGGGAAGTGCCCAGTCAGCCTGGGACTGGCAGAGCAGCGACCCCATGAGCAGGGGCCTGGCCCGGGGAGGGAGGCTCAGCCAAAGTCGCTGCCTTTGCATCTCAGTGCCCCAGGCAGCGGGACACCAGTGTCTGTCTGTCTGTCTCTCGGCTAACACGGCTTCCTCCTCCCCAGGATCCCAAGTGATGGTGGTTTACACGGAGGAGGAGCTGAGCCCTGCGAGACTGGTCGGCCTGGCGGTGCGGGTGGCGGCGCCTGCTGGCTGGCGGGCGTGAACGGGGACTCTCAGCACCTGACCAAGGGGAAGCATGTCTAAGAAAGGCCGGAGCAAGGGCGAGAAGCCCGAGATGGAGACGGACGCAGTGCAGGTGGCCAACGAGGAGCTGCGGGCCAAGCTGACCAGCATTCAGATCGAGTTCCAGCAGGAAAAGAGCAAGGTGGGAAGGGGCAGGCCTCTGGCTCCCCTGAGGGGTGGGCTTCGGACAGTATTGCCCCTGGGGCATGTGCGGAGGGCGAGTTCCCGGGCTGGGGGGTGTCTGAGCTGCAGCCCGCCCCTTGTTAAAGTAGGTCTGACGGCCATGGTGGTACAGACACCACCTGGGTGCGAGTCCCAGCCCCACAGCTTCCTGGCCCTTGGACCAGCTGCTTAACAGCGCCCCCTGCTGTAACTCCCCTCACCTGCAGGGTGGGGCTGTAACAGTGCCCCCTGGTGGGCTTGTGGTGGGAGTTTGGAAGGGAAGGTACACGAAGAGGTTGGAAGGGAGCCTGGCTTGGTGATGGGGCTGTTTGGCTGTCGTAGGATGGGTTCGAGTTTTAACGCTGGTCAGTACAATGCCCGGTTGGGTGCCAGGTGCACTGCAGCTGTCCAGCAGCAGTGCTGTCGCGATGGGCTGCCTACGGCAGAGGGAGGAGCCCAGGCTTCCTAATTGCTAAAACTGGGCTGCAGCCTCACCTTGGCTCCTGATTGCCTTCACTGTCTTGGACAAGTGATGTACCGTCTCCAAACCTTCGTCTGCTCATCTGTGGCATGCTGCCCTAAAGATCTGCAAAATGGAGACAATGCAAAGCCCTCTGGCCTCTGGCACTTGGGCCCTGCCACAGCCCTTTGTGTTGGCGTGGTTCCGCATTGGGGGTAAAGCAGGCGGGGTGGGGGTGAGCGTAGGGCATCCGGCCTGGCTGGGGAGGGGAAGCCACGGCCTGAGCCCTGCCTGTAGTCCCTGCCCGCAGTCCCTGCAGGTGTTGCTCGGGGCGCTGCAGCAGGTGTCTCTGTCTCATTGAGAGCTGGGACTTGGCAGCAGCTGGGGTGCTGGGTGGGGTCCCGCTCCTAGGAGAGCAGGTGGCTGAGTTTGAGCCCCAACTGTGACCCCAGCTCAGGACGCTCCGTGGAGAACAGCGGCAGCATCCCTGACCTGGGTGATGAGAAGCTTATGGACACCGAGGATTTCAGGGTTGGTGCGGCCAGCCTCTTCCAGCAGGTGGCTGGTGGCGCCCACCTGTCCATACCTGCCCAGTGCTGGAGGCACTCACCTGCCCATGCCCCCGGGGCTGGCAGCTGTGGGGCGGGGCCTGCAGGGGCAGGCCAGAAAATAGCAATGGCAGCTGTGGTTCCAGGGAAGCCACACAGCCCAGGCCATTGTGCCAGGGCTCCTACATCCCACCTCCACCCCCTCACCTGCCTGGAGGTCTTGGGACAAGAATGTAATCACCCCTTGCCTCAGTTTCCCCATCTGTTAAGCGGAGGCTTCTGCTGCAGCTGCCTGCCTGGGTTGCGTAAGGGATGAGTGAGCGTGGCAGTCGGGGCCCACGTGCCGCCTGTCACACGCAGTCACTCGGTGGTCGGCTGCATTTAGTTGGTGTCTGCTGCACTGGCCGTGCCGGGTGCCTCAAAGGGGCTCCTGACCCTTGGTGACCTGTGAGGTCAGATGTGGTTTTTTCCAGCTTATAAGGGAGCAAGCCTAGGGCCGGAGGGCAGAGGTGACTTGCCCCAGTGTCTTAGCTTGCTGGGGCTGAGCAACAAGGTGCCACTGCCTGGCTGACCCAAACAACGAAAACTTACACTTTCTCACAGTCGTGGAGGCCGCCAGTCAGAGAGCAAGGTGTGGGCAGGCGGTTTTCTTCCGATGGCTGTCTTCTCCCTGTCCTCACGTGGTCGTCCCTCTGTGTGTGTCTGTGTCCCAGTCTCCTCTTCTCACACCTGTGTCACCTGACCCTGCTCAGCTGGCCCCCTGCCCCTCCCAGGGCATGGTGACCGCTCCCAGGCTGCCCTGCACACAGGCCCCTGCTCTCCCTCTCTGCATCCGCCTCCTCCCTCCCTGTGACCGCACTTCCTTTATCCCCTCTGACTCTCAGCTTCCGTCCTCCCAGCGGTCCTTACCGGGGTGGCTGTGGGCCTCCCTGCATCACAGGAGAAGGACAGGACCCAGGGAGGGCTCTCCGGAGACAGCCAGACCCAACAGGAGGTTTTACACACGTGTGTGAATCACACACGCCCGCACACACACGGGGAGGGAGAGGGGGTTTTCCAGAAGTGGTCTCACATGACCCTGGAGGCCGACAGACCTGGGACCTGCAGGGCGGACAGCTGGAAGTGCCAGCACACGCGGCCGGGTCAGCCTGGGGTTCAGAGGTGGCCGGAGGCTGCCCCCTCCCTCCCTGGGGACCTCAGTCTTGTCTTTTCGGGCCTTCCACAGGCCAGGGGAGGTGCATCCAGGGTGGGAGGGTGACCTGCCTTACTCAAGGTCTGCCAATGTAAATGCTAATTCCGTCTAAAGAAATACCTCCACGGCAACATCTAGACTGCTGTTTGGCCAAATGACTGGGTACTGTGGCCCCGCCAAGTGGACACATCGTGTGAGCCATCTCGAGGTTCCGTAATTGGCCCAGGGAAGCGCACTCATCAGTGCAGACTCGGGGGTGACCCACTCCTGTCCTCCTGACTCCAAATCGCTGGCCACATGGACCCGGGAGTTGGGGTGGTGCTGCCCCCTGGCAGGGAGCATCCAGGAGCACGGGCCCTTCAGTGCGATGGCGTGTTCCACGGTTAAAGGCCTGCTTTCTGGTGCCAAGGCCTGACTCCAGCCCTGGGTGAGGTGGGCCCGGGACTGGCGACCCCTTGTTTTGTTTCTGTTTCGGGACAGTTTGTTGTGAGGGGCTGTGGGTCCTGCCTTTGCCTGATTGCCTCTGTCCCTGCTGCCCGTTATAAGTATGGATCTGCCCACTCTCCGCGGGCACTGTGAAACACCTCACCGAGACGGATTTCAGCAGAGTGGTCTGGGAGGACACTGCCCTTGGCCTGGAGGCAGCTTGTCCACAAGAGACCGTTTGTTTCCGTTCTCGGGTGACTGGCGGTATTTAGAAAGCAAATGGATCGTAAAGCGTCTGGGGACCGCGTGGATTGCACAATGCCCGCCATGGAAAGGCCTAGCACAGCTGTGCGGAGTGTATCAGAACACACTCCCTTGGCACCTTTTACCATCCGTGTTTTCAGTTGTTGGCCGATTGCACAGACATGCTCAGGTGGGCTTGGTTGTCGTCCTGGCATCTGTGGAACACAGCTGTGGGGCCAGGTGCAGGGGTTGGTGGGGAGCGGGGAAGAAGCCTGGCTCCACCCCTTGGCAGCCCCTCGCCCAGGCAGGTCAGGAAGCATCTCCCAGCCTCAGCTGTCTGTTGAAAACAGAGTCCCCGTCTCCTGGGGCTGTGAGAGGTCAGTGTGGGGGAGGCGCTGGAGCTGCAGCCCCGGCCTAGGCCTAGCAGCTCCTCCTCCTCCTCCAACTCCGCCCTCTCTGCCCCCACAGGCCCTGTCTTCTCTAACTCCCAAGGCCAGTGCGTGGGCACTGCAACTGTATTTCCCGTTTAAAATTTGTTCAGTGTTAGTGAGAGGCGATTTCTGCTGGGCGTGTTTTAGGATGGATAAATTGTCCTTTGTAAATCTCCGAGTTGGAAGAAAGTTGAAGGGTTTAGGCTCCTCTCCAACACCTTCACGTGTTTTTCCGCCTCTAGGGAAAATCCCAAGAAAACAGTGGGGTGAGCGTTGAGGGTCAGGACCCCAGGGATGGCGGGAAGGGGAATTGGAGCATGGGGCCCCGGGGATGGCTTCAGGGCCCTCAGGCACAAAGGCGTGTGGGAGGTATCCGCTGGGCATGGCTGTCTCCCTGACCCTGACGCAGACCCTGACCCCACTCTCTCGGCTGCAGGTGAGCAAACTGCGCGAGCGGCTGCAGGAGGCCAAGCTGGAGCGCGAGCAGGAGCAGCGGCGGCACACGGCCTACATCTCCGCGCTCAGGGCCAAGCTGCACGAGGAGAAGACCAAGGAGCTGCAGGCGCTGCGAGAGATGCTCATCCGCCAGCACGAGCAGGAGGCGGCGCGCACGGCCAAGATCAAGGAGGGCGAGCTGCAGCGGCTGCAGGCCACGCTGAACGTGCTGCGCGACGGCGCTGCCGACAAGGTCAAGACCGCGCTGCTGGCTGAGGCGCGCGAGGAGGCGCGCAAGAGCTTCGACGGCGAGCGCCTGCGGCTGCAGCAGGAGATCCTCGAGCTGAAGGCCGCGCGCAAGCAGGCGGAGGAGGCGCTCAGCAACTGCGTGCAGGCCGACAAGGCCAAGGCGGCCGACCTGCGCGCGGCCTACCAGGAGCACCAGGACGAGGTGCACCGCATCAAGCGCGAGTGCGAGCGCGACATCCGCCGGCTGGTACGTGCCCCGCGCCCCGGCCCTCGTTGCGTGTGTGCACCTTGTTTTCCACACGTGTGTGTCCTTCCTTCCCACACGCGTGCAGAGACTCGGAGTTGTGAGGTCCCTCTGTTCTCCAGGCATCGGGGTTCCGGGCACAGGGCTTCCGGCAAACACCCTGCTGTCTCAGGTGTGATAAGGAGGCTTGGGAGGGCTGGGGGCAGGGCTCTTCCCACCAGGTGTGTGATCCCTGGTGGATCCCCGAACTGCTCAGAAGTACACGCTCCTCACCTATGAAAGGAAGTTAATAGGTAGTGGGCAAAGTTGTTGTAAGAAAGGACTATGGTACTATATCAAAGTGCTGGGCATTTCCTTATTCATTTTTTTTTTAAGATTTTATTTATTTATTATTTTATTTATTTTCAGAGAGAGGAGAAGGGAGGGAGAAAGAGCAATGTATGGTTGCCTCTCACATGGCCCCCACTGGGGACCTGGCCCGCAACCCAGGCATGTGCTTCGAACTGGGAATCGAACCGGGACCCTCTGGTTCTCAGCCCACGCTCAATCCACTGAGCTACACCAGCCGGGCTCCTTATTCATTTAATTAACAAACCAGGGGCAGACTTACACGTTGAGGTAGGATGTGATAGGTCGGCACAGGTCAGCCATCCCATTGCAACAACTACAAAATTTAAATCGCAAACAGTTTAGGGGTTGGAGAGCTGTGGAAGCTGTGAGGTGGAGGATAAGTACAGTTTCAAAGGGAAGGGGAAGGAGCCCTTTCCTGGTGAGCGGCCAGCTTCTTTCTTCCCTGGGGGCTGTCGCCGATCCTGGGTGGGGGTGGGCACCGGGCTTCCCCAGGCAGTGAGATTGCACTGGAGGTTAGAGTGGCCAGAGGACTCTCTGGCGTTTCTCAGGGACGGCACAAGAGACAGGAAACTGGAGGAGCCCCCACCACTAGGCCAGTTTGCCAGGTAGGCTCCTCACTGAGTCCTCTGGGGACGGCGGAGGCAGGGAGCCAGATGGCAAGGCAGAGCGAGGCCTCCCTCAGCCACGCTGTCCTGGGGACATCAGGCTTGCCAGAGGGAGGGGCCTGCAGCCAAGCCTGCAGTCCGCCCCTCCAGGCATTTGTCAGACTTTGAACTTGTGTGGTGGTGCCGGAGGCTAACAACCCAAGGAAGCTGAGATTCTCAGACTAGATTCCACCTCGACAAGGACAGTGATATTTACAAGAGATACCTCTCAATTAGGAGGACCCAGATTTAAAGGGTTGGAAAAAGATACATTATGTGCACACTAACCAAAGGAAAGCTGCGTTGCTGGCGGTGTCAATGTCAAAGAATCTAAGGCAAGAAGTGAAAGTCAGCACATGTAGGGTGATTCCTTGTAATAAAGGGATCAGTTCAATTAATGTCAAAGCCTTTAAGGCGAGAAAGAAAACTGAACCCAAGTAGGGAAAATTCTTTGTAATAAAGGGATCAGTTCCATAGGAATGCATCTAACAAAACGTCAAATGTAGAAAAGAAGAACATTCTCCTCAAAACTAAGAGGAGAAATAGACAAACCCACAATTGCATTGGAGACTGGCAAGGGAAAGGACATGCAGGGAATGAATAAGCAGAGAGATGCAGAGTTCGAGTGGCATGACCAAGGGGAACCACAGTGACAAAATACGGGATCCTGGCAGCTGCAGAGCACTGTCCTTTCCAAGGGGACATGCCACTCACCAAAACAGAGCACATTTCAAAACGCGTGGGTTGTGATTAAATCAGTCCTTTGAGCAGGCCTTTTTTAGACAAAAAAGAAGAAATGCTGAGAATCCAATATCTGAGCTTCTGTCTCAAGAAGAAAGAAAAAGAGCAACTTAAATCCCAAGAAAGGAGAATGAAGGAAATTATAAAGAGCGAGGATCAGAGTTAATGGAAGGCGATAAATCCGTACACCCGCACTGATACTGATGGAGAGGAAAAGACACGCTAAGTCCCCAAAATGAGGAATGTAAAAGGGGAAACATCACAGCTCCTGCAAACATTGAGAAAATGATAGAGTAAGTACATCGTGAACTGCACATGCCAATGAACCTGAAACCTGGATGAAACGGGCATGTCCCTTGATAAGTACAATTCCCCAAAGCTGACACCAGAAGAAATAGAGAATTGGAGTAGTCCTGTAGCTATTAAAGACATTAAGTCTGTAATTAATAATTTCCCCACAAAGGAAAGCCCAGAGCCAGATGTCTTCGCAGAGGAACTGTGTGGAGTATTTAAGGAAGCAGTCACGCGGATTCTACACAAACCCTTCCAGAAACTGAGACAGAGGGAGCCTGTCTAACTGAGGCAGGAAACCAGTGCAGTTTTGATTCCAGACCAGTGAGTGATATTGTAAGAAAGAAAATCTTTAGGTGATTTGTTATGGACACAGGAGGTAATGAGGAAGCTATGAATGAGTCAAACCCAGCAATATATAGAAAGGCTAACAAATCCTGGCCAAATAAGGTTTATTCTAGGAATTTGAAGAATGGTTTAATATTCTAGAGTCGGTGAATGTGGTTCAACCAGTAATGGAGTAAAGGAGGAAAACTATGATCATCTTACTAGATGCAAAAAAGCATCTAATAAAATTCAAGGTCATGATATCAACTCACAGCAAATGAGCAATAGACGGGCATCTCCCTAATCTGATAAAGGTTCTATCAAACATCTCCTAACTGCCTACGTAAGGCTGAAGTGCGGAACATCTTCCCTGAATTCAAGAACAAGGCACTGTGTCAACTCCTGCCACTTCCACTCAGTGCTCATGCCCTGGCGAGGACCTCGCGTACGCAGGACAGTCAAAAGAAATGAAAGTTGTGAAGATGGGGCAGAAAGGGAGGGAGACTCTCTTTCTTTGCAGGTGCTGGGATTACGCTGTGGAGAATTCAGAGACTCTGCAGTCCATTAGAATTAGTGAATTTCTCAAGGTCTCTAGATAGAAGGCAAACACACAAAGATAAGTTGTGTTTCTAGCAACGACCTGTGAAGGAATAACCACCTGTCATCTGTGGGAGCCCTAGGAAGCTAGCGGACGCCACACCGGGGTCTGTCCAGAGCTGTGGGCACTCGGGAGCACGGCATTTCCCAGCCCCTTTGCCCCAGGGAGGTGTAACTGGAAGCCGATGGAACTTCCAAATCAAAAAGTCCCCTTAAATGAAGACCCCTCACCCTTCCTTCTTCACTGTCTTCATGCCCCACTGCCAGGCTAGGGCGGAGAGGTGGTGGCTGGCGCTCCGTGGGCATCAGGGGCCATGAGGATCATGGCTGAACCCCAGGGCTCTGAGGGGAGAGCGGGGAGGCGCCTGAGGCCCTCATTACCCAGGGAGGCCCTCAGTGGCCCTCTCTAGACTCTGTACATGATGGAGACATCAGTGCCGGTCCTGAGCGCCTGTGTACACGGGAGTTGCTGCTACGTGCGGCCGGACCTAATCCCGACTAGTCTGAGTCCAAAAGTCGCTGAGTGACCACCCCAGGTTGACTGCAACCGCCCTTTCTTCTTGGCTTTTCTTAAGATGCACGTTCTGTGTGGAAGTGGGAGTCTGAAAGCCTCCCTACATGTCTAACCCAATTCGCTGCCCAGGAAGTGAAGTGCGCGCACCCTTGCAGCACACGTTGCCGTGGATGACAGGCCTGCCCGTGGAGTGACATTTGCCCAGGATAACAGGAGAAACGGCCAGTCGGTCCTTCCCCTCTGCTCCCCCGAGAGGGCCAGTGCAGGTGGAAACCACGCATACCGAGCACACCTGGGACAGTTCTGTCTGGCACTGGGACAGACGTGCGCGGCCGGATGCTGCGGAGACAGACTGCCTGGTGACTTGCAGCACTGCCTGGCTGGTGCTGCTGGCGCCCCCGCCTCAGTGGTTCCTCCCAGGGTCGACTCACCGACTGCGTGCTTGGCTGCCCCACCCTCTGGGATGGAAGCTCAACGGGCGGGGACTCTGGTCTGCGCTGCTCAGGGGTTCCCCAGCTCAGCACTGGTTGGATGATGGGAGCACACTTGAGTGTTTAAACCAGTGGCCTCCCCTCCCATAGATGCTTTTTTGTCTGGAGTGATGTGAGCAGGGTAGCCGAGTTTCCCACGCCCTGTCCATCTGCGGGGAGCTGGCCAAAGCGGTAGCTGCCAGCGCACCGTCACCAGGGGGCGCAGCGGGCGCGTTCTGCTGCTGCTTAGGGAGGAAGTGCCGGGGCGCAGCCTCGGCTGTGGTCCAGGAGATTGTCCTGGGGGAGGCTGGGGATATGGAGGGGAGTGGGGAGACCCAAAGAGTTTGTCAGACAGTAGGGTTTTGTTTGGAAAGCTTCCAGTCTTGATTTTGGGGGTACCATTTCCCTCCTATAATCTCAGTTTCGTTTTATCAGTTTTTAATTGTCTACGGTTTAAATAAGATCGCCTTCCAATCGCTTCTCGGCCTTTTGGCTAAGATCAAGTGTAGTAAATAAGACCGCCTTCCGTTAACCAGGGGCTGAAATAGAGCATTCCTGGCAGCCCACATGATGGTGTTACGCCACGCCACATCTGTGCGGACTTCCTTCCGTGGCTGATCCCGATCTCCCCACAGTCGGACAGGGCAGGTTCTGGAGTGTTCTCCGTGTCCCCGTGTTCCAGAGGCTGAGGCCCAGGCGGGAGGTGGCGGCTTGCCCGCAGTTCCACAGCCGGAAGGGCGGGGTTTGAGCTCGCTTCTATCCATGGCACAAGCAGGACTCCTAACCAGGACTCGTGTGGCAGCGGCCTGCATCCGAATTCACGGTGTGCCGTGCGAAGCCAGAGTTTCAGGTTCCAGTCCACTTGAATTCCTCACACTCTAAGTGTGCCCAGAGAGGGCACTTGCGTTAGTGTGCTTGGGCTGCCTCGGCAAATGGCCGCGAGCTTCGTGACAGAAAACAGTAGACGTCCCTTCACCCCCAGTCCTGGGGGCCAGAAGTCCAATGTTAAGCTGCCAGCAGGACTCTGCACCTCCAGAGCCTCGGGAGAGTCCTTCCTGCCTTTCCAGCTCCTCCTGGTGGTCACTGGCCATCCTGACATTCCTGGGCTGTGGCTGTGTCACTCCAGCCTCTTCAGCGCCTCCTGGTGGTCACTGGCCACCCTGACATTCCTGGGCTGTGGCTGTGCCACTCCAGCCTCTGTCTCCATCTTCAGCGGTCCTCCTGCCGTGTGTCTGCGTGTTGCTTCTCCTTATACAAGGACGCCAGTCATAAGCCCCCCCCCCCAGGGTGACCATATCTTAACTAACTATATTTGCAGCAACCCTAATTCCAGATGAGTTACAATCTCAGGTTCTAGGAGGGCCCTGGGTCAGGGGCGTAGGGCAGACAACACCCCTGCACAGCGCCCACCCCGGGGCAGTTTCCCAGCTGTGGGCTTCGTGTCCAGGGGCAGTGGCAGTATATGGCCCGGGGCCGGAGCTCCTGGTGCTTGGTTTCCTCCAGGGGATGCTGGGCGAGGCTGGGCTGGGCGGGCTGGGGCTGGACGTGGTGAGGAAGGTCCTCGGGAATGCCAAGCACCCAGTTGTTGTGTGGCTGCATGGCTCTGAGGGGAGTCAGGGCAGGGGAACGTGGTGACCTCAGCGGCATCCAAGGGACTTGTTGTCATGGGTGAGGACGTGGCTGCCTGGGGAGAGGACAGAGACCGGGAAGAGGGCCAGGCCTCGGAAACCGTGAATGCTCCCCAGGCAGGTGGGTCCGTCCGGAGGATGGAGACTGAGGTCACCGCACAGGTGGGAGAGGGCAGGAGAGGGTTCAGGAGCAGGGAGTGGGGGACGCTGTCATGCTGAGGAGGCAGATGGGAGGACAGACAGTCATCCAGTGGGTCTGGGGGCCAGGAGAGCGTCGCAGGCCTGAGCGAGAGCTGTCTGGTGGTGGGGTGGGGGCTGTGCCTGGCCCAGAGTGGCAGGAGAGCGGCCCACCAAGAAGAGCTCAGCTGCAGTGGGTGGGGAGGTGGCTGGCGGAGCCTAGAGGGCCAGGGTTTTATTTCGTTAAGGTGCGAGGGACAGGGAGTAGATAAATTGCTAAGGTAAGTGCCTGGTTGAGTGTATAGGTCCTTGACCCCCATCTTTCTGCTCCTCTGAGCCAGGGAACTGGGGCCTAGGCCCTGGGCTGTGGTCTCTCTGTGTCCTGAGTTTGCTGAGTTCAGCTGATTCGGGTCCATTGGACTGCTTAATGTCCTCTGGGCCCCGGGCTGGCAGGGGTGTGATTCCCCTTTTTAATGTTTTAAAGATTTTATTTATTTATTTTCAAAGAGAGGGGAAGGGAAGGAGAAAGAGAGGAAGAGAAACATCAATGTGTGGTTGCCTCTCACATGGCCCCCACTGGGTACCTGGCCTGCAACCCAGGCATGTGCCCTGACTGGGAATCGAACTGGCGACCCTTTGGTTTGCAGCCCGCGCTCAATCCACTGTGCTACACCAGCCAGGCTGATTCCCCCAGTCTTGAGCCCCTTTGATTGATGGCTAATTTTTCCTGTTTTGCAGATGGATGAGATCAAAGGGAAAGATCGGGTGATTCTGGCCTTGGAGAAGGAGCTGGGCGTGCAGACGGGTCAGACCCAGAGGCTGCTGCTCCAGAAGGAGGCTTTGGATGAGCAGCTGGTTCAGGTCAAGGAGGCCGAGCGGTACCACAGCAGCCCAAAGAGGGAGCTCCCGCCTGGCATAGGGGACATGGCGGAGCTCATGGGCGTCCAGGTGAGGGCTCAGGCAAGCCGGCCCCCCGCTGTCCTTCCTGCCACCGGTCATCCTTCCAGTCAGCTTGCGTTCCTCCCGCCCTTCCTCCCTCCCGTCCGTCTGTCCACCCTTCCTTTCCTCTCTTAGCCCTTTCTCTCCAAATTTGCTGGCATTCCCTTTGTGCTAGGCCCTGGGAATGTAGAGGTGGACAACTGGCGGCTTTTGCCTCCAGGGCTCCTCCGCCGCCTCCAGTTGAAAAGAAAGAGAGGAAGCCATCAGGGCAGGACATGCAGGGAGCGCACAGAAGGGGCCCAGTCCAGACGGCGCCCGCTGGGTGGGCTCAGTCGGCAGGCAGGGCGTTCAGGGCAGCGGTTTGGTACTTAACAGGCGCCAAGCAGGCCGAAGCAGCGTGCGTGAATTCATTCATTCATTCATTCACTAAGTAGTCCAGGGTCTCATGCGTGTTGCATGCAGACGCCATAGGAGGTGCTGGCATCTCAGCGGTGGGCAACATGGACACCGGTGCCCATCCTGCAGGACTGGGCTGGCGTGTTTGCCAGGGGCATTCACGGGTGGGGGCGGGGCTCGAACGTCAAGGCCCCTGAGACCACGCTCAGGTGTGAGGAGCCTGGTGGGTTTGAAGTCTTGTTACCTTTGAAACGAAGCCTTTTCTGCCCGTTGCTGTCAGGGCTCAAGGTCTTGTCCGTGTTGCTGGACTTCTGGGAGCCCTGGCCTGGCATCCGGTTTTAACGAGGAGCGGGCTCTCCGAGCACGGCCGAGGGTTCTCTGAGGAGGGTCCTCGGTCTGCTTTGAGTCACGTACGCCTCTTCAAAGTGCATTAGCATCTGGACTCCTTTTCAGGATCAACACATGGATGAGCGAGACGTGCGGCGATTCCAACTAAAAATTGCTGAACTAAATTCGGTGATACGGAAGCTGGAAGACAGAAATACCCTCCTGGCAGATGAGAGGAACGAGCTGGTAACCAGCCCTGAGAGACGCATGGCGCCTGGAGTGTGGGTGGGGGTGGGGTGCGGGGTCACTGCCCTGGGACCCAGAACCTGGCTTAACAGGAGGTGAATGCAGAGGCCTCCGACTTTCTTCACTTTCTCACTTCTTTCTGATTACAAATCCGGCACAGGCTCTCTGGGAAGCCTGTCTCTGCCCTTTGTTTCGGCAGAAGCTTGTCCCTGGCGACGGTTGGAGAAGTCTGAGAGAAGTGTGGGGGAGGGTGTTTGTCGGGTGTGGTTTATCGCAGCATCCGGAAACCAGCCCAATGCCCGAGCGTTCGGTTCTCAAGTGCCGGTCAGCGTGACCGTGGGACACGTGTGCAGTGAGTGTGTGCAGTCGTTAAGAATGAGGGTGTGGCTCGTTTTTAATTGCCATGGCAACTGGTTCACAGTGACTTAAATAAGAGCAGTTTGTAGATACATTGCTCTTATAGGTACAAATAGATACATATAGATGCAGAATACATTGTCCTCCTGGACATTGGAGATTGTTTCAGGTGGCATGGTCATGCATAATTTTTATGTTTTGCTTATCTATTTACCCTTTTTTAAAAATCAAAGCTTACCTATTTCTAGTTTTAAAAATAATGAACGTGGATTTCTGGTTAAAGAATAAATCTCTAGTAAAAATATCAATTAAAAAAATTCTCACCTGAGGATATGTTTTTATTGGTTTTAGAAAGAAAGAAAGGGAGGGAGACACAGACAGAGAGAGAGAGAAACGTCCATCAGTTGCCTCCCGCACATGCCCCGACTGGGGATCGAACCTGCGATCCACATCTGTGGCCTGATCCGGAACTGACCCCACACCCTTTTGGTGTATGGGGCAACACTCCAAGCCACTGAACCACCCAGCCAGGGCAAAATAGTGATTCTTAAAATAGCTTTGCATTTTCTGGATAAGCAGCTAACCTAATTTTTCTGTAGTGGCAATCAACATGTAAACTTCCTGACAAATGTCTCATAATATTTCTGTTTGCCTTAAACTTTATTATGAAAGCAAATATCTGTAACATTTGAAAAGCATGGAAGATGGAAAGTGTGAATAAGTGTCAGGACCAAAATAAATTCCTTTCCTTCCGGTATTTTTAAAGGCATATTTTTATATGGCTAGAAGGAGGCTGTACGTCTAATATTATGCCTCTCCTTTCCACTCACGTATTCAGGAGCTCACATAATCGTTCACTGAAGTAGGTTAGAAAAAAACACAGGCCGCTTGAAACAATCCAGACAACTCTGAAGTGTTCAAAGTAGAAGCGGACGAGCTTGCGAGTGCTTCCCGCTGAAAACCTCCAGGCCGCTTCTCTTGGCCGTTTCAGGTGGTTCTCGAATGTTTTCAATGCTGCCGGGAACGGATGGATCAGCACCGCCGAGAGAGCTTCTGTTTTGTCTGTGATTAGAAAATGCTGCTGTCCCCTCCCCCATTACGTTCCGTGACTTGCTTGTGTCCCTTGGCGGACCAGTCACAGCTCTGCCGCCGGTGCAGCAAGAGCTGCCTCTGCCTTTGCAACGGCCGCGTCCGGCTCCGTGGCGTGGACGCACCGCGGCTCACTCAGCCGCTCCTCTGCCTGAGGAAGTTCAGGCCCTTTCAGGTTTCTTTGCTGTTGCAAACAATGCCACATAGCAGATACATTTCCGTCTTTACTCACTTGAACCTCAGTTCTGTGGGGTAGATTTCTAGAAGGAGAATGTGCGGGTCAGAGCTGCCTTTTATATTCGAAGGGGCACCAGAGGGTCGTTTTCACTTTCATGGCCGGGGACTAAGAGCAGGGGTCTGCGGTCAGTCCCTGTGTTTGACACTTGGTTCCAGCACCTTCTGTGTGACCTTCAGCACATCGCCCACCTCTTTGGGATTGGGTTCTTTGTCTATGACATGGGGACAGGGTTGGGGTCCCCTCCTAGGTTTCTGGTGAGGGTTGAATGACAGAGAAAGCCTTGAAGGGCTTACCACCGCTTTGGATGTGTGGTGAGTCTCCCATTTTATAGATGAGGAAACTGAGGCCGAGGACTCGGCCATGGTCATGCAGCTTGAAAAGGAATGTGTCAGCGAGGACCCTGCTCAGGAGGAGACGGAGTGGACACCTCGAACTGTGCAGGCTCCCAGTCCCTGCGCCCGTCCCCCCAGCGCTGTCCACCCTCACGTCTCTGTCTCACGATACCGGCTTCCACATAGCAGTTAGAGTGACTGGTTGTTCCAGAAGGCAGACCTGACTGCAGAGGACCCCCCAGGCAGGGAGGAGCTCGGGCTGGGGGACACACACCAAGTGCTGGGGCTCTCCAGCTGCCTGCGCCAGGGCCCCCCCGCGCCCCTTCCCTGCCCATCGCTCACACTGAGCTGCGTGGATGAGCTGCGTCCTTGGCAGATTGGAACCTTTGGGCACGTGGAGGCCCAGCCTGCAGTGCCCGCCCCCCCGTTTCACTGTGTCCTGGCCTCTGCTACCATCTTTGCCCTCTTCCCCACCTGTTGGACGGGCGCCCCTGCCATGTCGTCTCTTCCACCCCCTCCCCCCCACACAGGACTGGGCACAGGAGGGCCACCCCATGCAATCAGACGAGAGAGACTGGAAGGACACCTGCTTGCCAGTAGGGACTGTGCCCAGAGGACTTGGGGAGCCCGCCAGGGCTGGGCGCCCCCTTATTTATCTCTGTGCCCTGGCACTGAACCTGGTGAAGAGGGGCCCAGGGGTGGTCTGTTGTCTGGAGAGTAAGGAGGAGCTAGGTAGCTGGATTGACCTTTATGCAGGTGACCCATGACCTCTAGAAGTGTAGACTAGTGCACACAGCACAGGCCACTGGCCAGCGGGGTGTCCTGGGGTGGATCTGTGGGCCCCCCCACATTGAGTTCCTCATTTCGCCTTACCCAGGGCCTCGGAGGCTCAGCTGGGGCCCTGGGTTTGGAAGCCATGTGGCTGTGGGCCCTTCCTGGTGTTCTCACTGCTCCGGGGCTGGGGTCCTGACGAGGGCAGCTCTGGCTGCTGGGAAGGCCCCGTGAGGTCTCCGTGGGCCTCCCTGGCGGCGTGATGTCAGCCACACATGGAGTCTTAACGCCGCCGGCCTCTGTCTCCTTCCGATGCAGCTAAAGCGCTCCCGCGAGACGGAGGTCCAGCTGAAGCCCCTCGTGGAGAAGAACAAGAGGATGAACAAGAAGAACGAGGACCTGCTGCAGAGCATCCAGAGGATGGAGGAGAAGATCAAGGCCCTCACGCGGGAGAACGTAGAGATGGTGAGTGGTCGGCGCCCAGAGGCCAGCCCGAGCCTCCACGCAGGGTCTCTCTCCCTGGGAAGCCTCGGGGACAGGGGGGGGGGGTGGACAGTCTCCGCCCAGGCCACCCCCTGCTGTCACTTCTGGAAGCCTCAGTGTGATGGCGTCTGTGCCTGAGGGAGAGCGCCGGGTGGGCAGCGTGCTGGGTCTGAGCCATGGCCCTGCGACCTCCCGCCCCTGTGCCCTTAGCGCATCTCTCATTCTCTCTGCGCCTCAGTTTCTTCATCTGTAAAATGGGAAGGAAAGTGCCAATGTTGCAGGATGACTGAGAGGACGGGAGGGGACAGAGAAGTGCCTCACAGAAAAGCCAGCTCGCTGCGGGAGCGCAGCGCGTGGACGGGACTGCGACCTCTGCTGAGTGCCTGCATATCCCGGCCAGGGCGCTGGTCTCTGTGGTCGGGAGGGGTCCGGGCACTGGCATTTGCGAGTACTCTGTGGCTCGCTGGCCGGAGTCGTGCGGTCACCCCCGTTTCACAGCTGACAAGACTGAGGCTCAGAGTGACCCCCCTCCTCCCTGGACCCCGGCAGGTCCAGTGTGAGTGTGGGGTTCCGGGCATGGCCTGCCTGTCCCAGCTCCCTCATCCAGCGTTCAGGCTGGGCCACCCAGGGCCCGCCCCGCCCTCTCCTGGCAGTGGCCCGGCAGCCGTGCCCCACTCCCGCCTGGGGGCCGGGTGGCTTCCACCCCCCACCCGTCCCCCAACCCCGTGTCCCAGAGCCCACCCTCCGTGCGTGGATGCGCACGGCGGGTCCTTAATGAGCACTTAGGGCTGAGCGGCCCTGCGGGGCTCCCTCCCGCTCTGGCTGCAGAAAGAAAAGCTGTCTGCGCAGGCGTCTCTGAAGCGACACACGTCCTTGAACGACCTCAGCCTGACGAGGGACGAGCAGGAGATCGAGTTCCTGCGGCTGCAGGTGCTGGAGCAGCAGCAGGTCATCGACGACCTGTCCCTGGTATGTCTGTGCTCGGCGTGGCGCCCGGTGACATGGTGTTCGGGCGTGGCGCCGGGGCCTCAGGGAGATGCTGCTGGTGCTGCCGATGCTGCCGGAGCACGGGCTGTGCTGCGCTCACCCTGGTCACCGCCGCCTCCCTGCTTTGTTCTGCGGGAAAGCAGCCTCCACTGGGTTTCCATGGCGACTCTGTTTCTGACATCATCTCCCCGGGCTGCTGCCATAAGCAGCAGCATCCGTTTTAAGAATGAATCCTTTGGCCTTTACAGAGTGGACATGTGTTGGCCCTGAGAAGTCTGATTTTTTATTTTTAGCTAAGTCATTGTATACCAGGAGCTAGATGGCCAGAACCTTATAGAAGGGGGCAGGTGAGCTCCCTGAAGCAGGGGG
>PVJI01025390.1:0-20536 GCA_004026765.1 Micronycteris hirsuta | reverse complement strand
GAAAAAAACCTCACAAGTTCTTGCTATAATTTCCATTCCCCAAGTCTCCCTCTGTGGGGAGAATAAATAAAAATTAGAGCAGCATCAAATCCCTTCACAATCTCACTCCCACTCGGATCTCCAAACTGTCGTTGTACCCCCCTCCACCTGAGGGACTCTCTCTGATACGACAGTACAGTTACTGCTCTTTTCCAAACACATATCCATCCAAACTTGGAGTATTTGCAACCAGAAGCTCTCGATATAGAGTTTCCTCACCCAGAATTTCTGAGGCCCCGCAGAAGGTCAGTCTCGATGTCATAAACAAAGAGAGGAGTGGCTTCATACGTCAACGCAGGACAACGCTTCTCCTCCTCCAGAGCATTTCCGTTTCCTGAGGACATCGGGACACTAACTCAAACACATACGACTTCTCCTCAGACTCCTCAGGGGCGAGTCTTGGGCAGCTGTGACCAAATTGTGCAGTGGGTGTTCAATGCAGCCACAGTGCCTTGGAGAAGAAAACGGATAGAGATGGGAGACTCTCGGGGAGGGAAGTCAGGGGCCCACAGGCAGGTGAGCACCGAGATCAGCAGACCTGTGGCCCAAGGTGAAGAGAATCCAGGATGGCCGGGGGAGGTGGCAGGCTCCCACGTCACTGAGCTGCTCGGATCTACAGTCTCTGTGAGATTACCCCGGGCTCCTGTTGCAGGGAAATTGCATCTCGGGAGGAGGCTGCATAAGCAAGGTCAAGGTAGAAGAGTTTGTAGAGCTCGTCTCCTCCCAAACACAGCAGTTTGCGCATCTGTCATGCAGGAAGATGCCTTCATACTAGCTAGGGGTTCCAGTGAGTGAGAGCGCCAGCGTGGGGCACAGACAGAAGACGAGACACACCAAGGAGAGCAGGAAGGACAGTTCCACGTACCCCTGTCATCCTCCCCGAAGCCAGGGCAGCCCGGCTCTGAGAGAGACACCACCCCCTGGGTAGGTAGAGTGACGTGAGCACCTGATGTCACTGGGGACCCCAGCAGTAGGCCCACATGAACTCCAGGCCAACTCCGGCGTTTCTGCACGCCAGGCTCCAAGCAACTGCCATGTTCCAGAGTCCTGACCAGCCCCCCAGGCCCAGGTCGCACATGGGTTTGTAAACTTTACATCTGCACCCACACCAGGTCATCTGCATGGGAGCCAGGCCAGCGAAACCTAGGCTGCAGACCTCCGCCCTTAGCTGGCCCCAGTGCCAGGCTGGCTGCGTAGACCCAGGTGCTAGATGAGCTCCGTGAGACCAAGGTTCTCACCGGCTCCAGAACCAGGCCCATGATCATGGCACTTGGCTCCAACAGGCTTCATGCATCTAATAGAACAGCTCACTCCAGCATGCAGCTGACCCTCATGGACACACTACCCGACTGGCTCCCATAGGTACAGCCTCCCCTGGTGGCGATTCTAGGCTGGCACTACTGACCCAATTCCCAGCAGGCTCACGTGGGTACAAGCTCCCAGCCCATCTACCACCAGCATGGGGTCCATGAACCCATCCTTCAAACCAGCTCCTGTGAACCCAGGATCCCTGTGAGCCCAGCACCAGGCCAGTCCCTGCAGAACCAAACACCATCCCCACAACACCAGTCCCCAGAACCAGATCAACCTTCGTGGGACCAATCCAGACCTATCACCATGGACCCACGTCCCGGGCCCATCACCACAGACCGTGAGGAGAAATGTGAGGGACCTCCAAGTACAGAGTAAAGACACCGCAGAGAGCAGGGGGGTGGCAGAGAGCAGTCTGAGCACAGATGACAACCGTCAGGAGCAAATACACTGCAGAATATGGGGGAGTGGGTGAGTGCTAGGAAACGTTCCTACACACATGTCAGTCACTTGTCAACAAGACGCCAAATGCAGAGTTCACGATAGAGCACATGGTCAACGCAGTTGTCACGCTCGGTTTCGGACAATGAGAGCAATCAGTTCAAGCTCGGAGGTTTGGTCCTGATTCTCTGAGGACCTGGTTGAGGACCAGCTTTGCTGGCAGAACCCCTTTAACCGCCTCTGGGCTCCATCCTGAGGACAAGCTGAGGATCACGCCCCAGCGCCACAAAAAGCTCTTGTTCCTACGAGAGATGATAAAATACCACCCACTCCTCTGCCTGACCCCTCACCCCGTTACCAAAGTCCGCTCAGCTTCCGGCTTCTGCTGTCACTTGTGCCACCAAAACCAGGGCTCCCCATTCTCTCCACTCTGTCTTTATGGGGTGAATGAAAATGTCTCCTTCGGAAGACATGGGTGTCACAGCACACTCCGAGTTCTTTTGTTTCCTGGAGCAGAACACCCCATCAGCTGCCGGCTGGGATGAGCAGGGCAGACGTGCAGTGTATGTGACCCTCAGCCCACGCCTCTGTTTACCCCCCGGTACCCACCTGGGCTCACTGATGGCTGCCTAAACGCCAACACCTTAGAGAAAGTGGGTCTCCTTGTCCCCTGAGATCATAGCTCTGCGGAGCCCCTGCAGGTCCAGGGCTGGGCAAAACCTCCCACCGATGAGGCTCGCAGACCACTGAGTGCTCACCGTCCTAGTCCAGCTTCATGACCTCTAATGCTCTACCTTCTCCAGTTCTGTGGTTGGAAGAATGCCGGACCAATGTTACATATCAACCTTTGTACTGAGAAAAAATGAAGTGACTACAGTGGCTTATTCGATGAGAATCCCAACTAAAGGGGAAGCCAGCAGGCTGGCAGAGGGAAACGAGAGCCCAGTGCAGCACGCAGTAGCAGAGGACACGTCCCTGAGCCCGCTGGGTTCCGTGGGACCAACGGGCGACCGAGCCCAGCATGCGCAGTGGGGGCCTGGGATCTACAAAGGCCTCCTCACGACTGAGTAACGGCAGCAAAGTCGGTCACCTTGTGAAAGGCTCTCGAGCACAGTTACTGCCGTGTATGAGCAAGCCAGGAAGTCTCGACCCTAAACCAAGGTGCAGACTGTCAGAGACTGGTAATGAACCCAGGCCGCTGGCAAAGGCCAGCTCAAACCCCAGGGAACCCTGAAATACCCGGTGCAAAGCTCCGTGCACTGCCTCCAGTACCTAGCACTCTGGAGGTCACCAGTAAGGCGGGGAAATCGGTGTCTCAGGCTGACACCGCACAGAGGGTGTCTGTCTCCTTCATCTATGGCCCTGGGCTGTGACATCAGCAGCATAGACCTGCACATTCATTCCCCTACTTCCTGAGAACTGGGCAGAAAAGAAACGTGGGCCGAGCCAACCGAGGACGTAAGGGAGCAGTGGGTGCAGGCCTCGCCCCCCTCCCTCGGTGGAGTGATTTGTTTGTGTCAGGTCCCTGACTGACTCTTTCCAGATGGTCCCCAGGGGACATCACAGTGACATTGGGGCAGTGAGAGGAAGCTGATTTGCATAAAGCTCCTGCTCTTCCTAATGGGTCTGGGAGGCATAAAAAGACCCTAAGACCCCACCCTCCAGCCCAGCAGGTGAAAGCCTGTGTCCTGTGAGTGTCCCCACCATGGCCTGGACGGTGCTCCTGCTCGGGCTCCTCGCCTACGGATCAGGTCAGGGAAAAGCACTCTGCATCCTGGGGGCCCGTAAAAGCCTTGTCTCATGGTGGCTGTTTTCTCCCATAACATTACATTCCTTTCTCCTGTTGGTGTTAGGAGCCAGTTCTCAGAATTTGGTGACCCAGGAGCCATCGCTGTCAGTGTATCCAGGAGGGACGGTCACACTCACCTGTGGCTCTAGCTCTGGGTCAGTCTCTACTGGTAACTACCCCGGCTGGTACCAGCAGACCCCAGGCAAGGCTCCCCGCATGCTCATGTACAGGACAAACAGCCGGCCCTCTGGGGTCCCTGAGCGCTTCTCCGGATCCCTCTCTGGGAACAAAGCCGCCCTCACCATCACGGGGGCACAGCCCGAGGACGAGGCCGAGTATCACTGTGTTCTGCATTTGGGCGGTACTTTACATTCACACGGTGATGTGAACCCACGGGGAAGTGCAACCAAAACCTCCTCGTGACTCAGAAAGGCTGAACCGTTAGCGGCAGAAGAAAGGAGAGAGGGTGGAAATGATGGGCACCTCGGGGAAGGAGTCCACGCCCCGTTCTCCAGGCCAGTGGTTTGTCACCGTGTGCTCCTTCCGGTCTTGCCCAGGGTGTGTCCATCTCTCCAGTGTGACTCCTGAAAGCCTGGGCTTCCTCTCCCCCTCTCTGCCTGTGACCATGGAGAAAGCTTAGCTCCAAAACGCACCAACCTGCAGTGAGGTTCAGAGCCGGCGCTGCTCCCTGTCAGACTTTCTTACTCAAAAAGCATCACGGCGGGTCCTCATTCATTATGGTGATGGCACAGACCACCCTAATATTTACGTTTCTCCCTGCACACAGAGCTAGGCCCAAGGCCCGTTAGCTGCCCCGCTTCATAGAGCAGGTGCTTGCAGTCACCGGCCAGTGAAGTTCATGAAGGAAAAGAAGCATTTGGGAAAATGTATTTTTAATTCTATCTGACAGGTGGCTAATGCCCTGTTGGTATTTCTTTCTCACAGTCTTCAGCTCTTCTGCCTTTGAGCATTCCTTAATTAACTATGACAGCGTTTCACCTTTTTCATAGTGTAATTTAAAAACCTCCCTAAACTTTAATATTAACTATGTGGTAGATTTTAAAATAATATTTGCTTAGAAATAATAATATTTGCTTAGAAAGCATTTGCTCGCATAGAAACTGGGCAGTTTTGTCACTGTCTTGGCTCACAGCACAGAGAGTGGTCCATGGATGTTCGTGGACTGACAGGGACCAAGTCTCAGGCCGGTGTTCCCAGCCTCATTTCCACCAACAGATGAGATTTGGACAGTGGGCAGCAGGGGGCGCTGTGGGCTTCCCCAGGTTCTGAGGGTGGGTGTCCTCTCCTTATAATCCCCCCAAGTCCCCTAAACTGGAGCTTTAGTGCCTGTGCCTGCTGATGGAGACCTGGCAGCTGGTCTGCAGTCTTGGCAGACTTCTCAATCGGTGTGTGGGAAGTCCCCCTGGAAAGGTGGCAGTAGGAAGGCAGGGCTGTGCAGGGGACAGAAGATGTGCATGTAGTCTGCAGGGGACATCATGGCAGAGTTTGGGGGCCCCAGGAAGTGTGCCCCCAGTGACTGCGGGGTGGATGGGGCGACGGGGTTGGACCAGAACTCCTAGAGGCAGACCCCGGAGCTGTGTCTTCTGGGTGGTGTCCCACTGCACGGCCCCTCCCTAGGCCGCCGCCCAGTAGGGAAAGCAGAGAGACAGAGGCTGCACTGACTGCCAGCCTGGCTTGTCCACAGGACCCAGACCCCGAGAGTTCATGGGGGGCAAGCCAGGGTGGGGACACATCTGCATAGGTATCTCCTCCGTGGTGAGGTCAAGGTCATAGAGGACTGGTCAGCACAGCCCCGGGGACGCCGGCAGGGGCTGAGTCTATCGTGGCCTGGGCGCCTCTCCTCCGCAGGGACCTCCCTGGGGCCCAGTCAGTTCCCCAGCCGGAGCCAGGAAAGGTTCGCATCGAAAAGAATTCCTCTCCCAGCTCTGCCTCACCTAGCAAGTGCCCATCTAATAACAGTGATTTAAAATAATAAGTCTCAACTTCACCTCACTGATTTCAAGGCGTGGAGCACAGCAGACCTTCTGAATAGGTGGAATGGATATAATCTGGAAATGCTTGTTTAAATATTTTAGAGAGTCTAATAAAAACGTTCAGCTTATGTTTCGATAAGCCATCCTCCTGCTTAATAATGGAATACCAAACTATTCATGCTTTAGCAGTGTTATTCAGATAAAACCCACATACAGTAATTCACTCCAAAACAGTGTATTTTAATGTATTTTCTAATATAGCCATAAAGTTGGACCATCAATAGCAAATAAGTGATACTGTCTGTGACAGTTTGAGTTAGGGAGTTCCTGTTCATTTGTTTTGTTTGACTTTCATTTTACAGACAGCTTTCATCCTGATGGCGTTGGGTTATGGCCATGGCTTGCTGGTCACGCATGAGTAGCTCTTTCTCTAGAGTAAAAATCGCTAAATCACCTCTTTAATTTTGGAGTTACGGAAGGACAGCAGGGACTCAGTGGGGCGTGGGGGGAAGTGGGACTCTGCTGCCGTCCAGGGTCGCGCCTGCGAGGTGGGTGCAGTCAGGGGCAGGGGGCGCCCCAGTCCCGACCCTCCAGTCGGGAAGCTCCTGCTCCGGCTCAAGGTCCCTGTGAGCCAGACAGACCTGCCACCCTGCTCCTGGCCCTGCCTGTGCTTGTGCCTCTGCTGTCACTTTTGTCCCCATTCCCTGAAAAGGGGAATCTTTCTAGAATCTGAGGGTCTAAGGAAGCCTCCAAACAAGCCAGGGCAACCCTCAGAGGTAACATCGCCTGCTCACAGCAGAGAACCGTCCAGGAGAAGATGTGGGGGGAGAAGGAAGCTGCCTGAGGTGGGCAGAGGCCCAGAGGTGACGTGACTTAGTGGCCACGAGGGTCCAGGTCTCAGACCAGCATGGGAACTCGTCCTGGCCAGTCTCTGACCACCTTCCTGGAAAAAATTCGTTCTCTTCTTACCTCTCCTGCTTTCAACATTCCTTAAAGGAATTATTGTTTTCAGCATGGAAGTGATCAAACTCAGAGTGAATATAATCCAAACACAAAGCAGATGCGATCACGAACATAATCACACACCTCTGACGGCTGAGAGAACATCTCGTCATCCTGCAGCACTGAGTGAGGTGTGGAACATGACTCTGTAGAGAAAACACGTGCTGAGGAAGCATCACGGGGCGTGTTCAGCGGGGCGGATCCTCCACACACAGAGCAGTGGGACCCCGGTGGCCCCTCAGGGCCCCGGGAACCTGCGTCAGTCCAGGTGGATTCAGGGCCGGGCAGCTCCCCCGTTCCTGCAGACAATGAGGTCATGGTTGGTGTGTGAGATTCCTGGGTCAGAAGGAGACACGGGTTCCTGCTGCCTCACCTGGTGCAGGAACCGAGAGGGGTCAGCACAGCTGAGGTCTCAGGAGGAGGGAAGGTCGTCTGTCCTCACCCCAAGGTCAGGAGCACTCCTTACAGGCTTGGAAGGACAGGGACATGGGACGCTGTGATGGAGGCTGGCCGTGCTTACGAAGAGGGACATTCCTGGATCCAGAAGAGAAAAGAACCTCAGGGGTTTCTCCAGAGTTTTCTTAGGATGAGGGTACAGAGGAGAAGATTGGAGAGGAGGGTCTCACTGAAGGTACTCGATGTGAGGTGATGAGAGCAGGCACTTCTTTGAAGAGTCCGTGTAGTTCGGGCACTTTCACAGTTTCCCACAATGAGTATTTGTTAGCTCACTCTCCCTGTCTCTGATGCTGCCGCTCGTCCTGTGATCAGAGCCACTCACATCGGCCAAGGAGCGTGGTATCACCGTGATCTCAAGCTGAAGCCCGTGTCTGCCAAACAGACAGAGGAGGGGTTGGCTCAGGCACCGTGAAAGTACTGGAGTCAGGGTGTCGAACTAACAAGAGAGAGAGGAAATTGAGAGGTCTGAGAATGAGGGGCAGGGTGGCAAGGTGATAGTGGAGAGGACAGGGTCAGTCCACACAGCCCCCAGAGGAGAGCAGAGAACACAGGACTTTATTCAAACAGCAGGGAGAACTCGCTGATCACTTGCAGCAGGGAGCACCTGCCTGAGACCAACGAGAAAGATCCCTCGGGTGCCTGGAGAAGACAGGGCCTCAGGGATCCGGGTTTCCGGGTCATGGTCATTGACTGGAAGGCCTTATGGGTGTAGCGGTGTGGGGACCACGGGGCTGTTTGCACACGTAAAACCTGAGTGATCCAGGGCACAGAAGGGGGTGATGTCATCTGCATTCACCTGCCCCGATGTTCATCGCATTTGCAAACGCATTAAAATCTCACATATAGTTTGTTAGTAAACTAACACAATGAGTAGGAAATTACAGGAAAATTTTGTTTGAAATATGCACAATTGTAGGCCATGAGAATAAGTCAATTTCTAAAACAGGGAGGCATCTACCTTCCCCACGGGTATGGTGAAGCCCACCAAAGCCATTCCTTTTTACCAAGCACTCAATTAAATCACATCTCTACAAAAACTGTACACGCATCCCATGAATTAAAAAGTTTGCTGCATTGTTCTCCTTTGAAGATGTGACTGAGCGTTTTCCTGGAAAATCCCCTTTTTATGTCATTTCCCCAAGCAGCCCCTGTGAGCCCTTCAAACTAGATCAGCTGTCTGTCATCTGTAATGTTGGACAAGAAGCTCCCTGTGCATGTGCTGTGCCACATCTTCACTGAGGTAAAACCAAAGTAATTTGTCACATAAGTACATGTTTGCCCCTCTGAAGGTGGGAACCCCTGGGAGTGAGATGCTACAGTCACCAGTGCAGTGATCAGAGTTACCGTATCTGGGAACCAGACTTTGGGTGTGTGATAGAGGCAGTGACCTGCTTGCTGAGCTGCAGAAAGCAGCTGGGCTCTCAGGGCTGTGGTCCAAGGTGACAGGTGGGCCTTGTAACCAGCAGGTGGTGCTGTGGGACTGCACTGTGGTCCCCACAGCAGCTCACTGAGGAATGTTCTTCACTCAAAGGAGCCTGGACCTGGAGGCTGGGCTCTGTGTTCCCTGATGTGACCTCAGCAGTGGTGCCCTCTCTAGCCTGGGCGATTCTCCTGAGCAATAATCTTTGTGTGGATTCAGGAGATGCTTCCTCCCAGGGCTCTCCCAAAGGGTGACACCAACCTCCACCCTCTTCTGTTCGGAGTATGAGCGGAGCTCCAGCACCAGGGCTGAGGGAGGGGCTGGGCAGTTCCTGGATGGACACACATTTGCATGGACAGCCCCTCCCCTGGCAGAGGGTGGGGAGAAAAGGAGGCCTGGGCAGCCCGGCCCCACTGTGGGCTCAGGGGCTGTGTGCACCATGGCCTGGACTCCTCCCCTCCTTGTGCTCCTCTCTCACTGCACAGGTAGGGACCAGCCTCTGGGCCAGGGCTCATTTCCCAAGTTTATTCCCTTCCTGCTCCATCTCCTGAGAAATGTCCCCTGGTTCACACCCCATCCCTGACAAATGTCTGTGTCTGCAGGTTCCCTCTCCCAGCCTGTGCTGACTCAGCTGCCCTCCCTCTCTGCATCTCCGGGAACCACAGTCAGACTCACCTGCACCCTTAGCAGTGGCTTCAGTGGTGGTACTTACGACATTCGCTGGTTCCAGCAGAAGCCAGGGAGCCCTCCCCGGTTTCTGCTGTACTACTACTCAGACTCAAGCAAGCACCAGGGCTCCGGGGTCCCCAGCCGCTTCTCTGGATCCAAAGACACCTCAGCCAATGCAGGGTTCCTGACCATCTCTGGGCTGCAGCCTGAGGACGAGGCCGACTATTACTGTGCTACGTGGGACGGCACCAGTAATACACGATGCTCCAGAGTCACGGGGAAGTGAGACTGAAACCCTCGCTGTGCTCTCTCTGCCTGGGGCTGTCATCCCTGATCTGCCTGGGACCAAGTCTAACTCAGGGTGGCACTGGTTGTCCCTTCTTCAGTGGGCAACATTTTTTGTAGGACCTGTGGCTGCGCAACTTTTCTGTTATTGTCCATAGTTAAATATTTTATTTCTCCATTGTTAATCTTTTCAGCCTGCTCCTGTCTACCCTGGCCTAAATCAGGTCTCAGGGTTATAAAACCCTCCGGGGGCATGACAGACAAGGAAGGAGGTGGTTTAACCCCCCTTGCTTAGTCCAGGGTCCAGGCCTGGATCAGAGGTGTGGGTGCGCTGAGGGCTTCTGGTGGGTCAGGGGGTCCAGGGTGCCCCAGGCCCGCCTCCCAGGAAACTGCTCCAAGAGTGAGTTTAGTTCTGTCCGCCTGTGCCCCTTGTGCCCTGTTTCTGGGACCCGTTCTGCCCTTCTGGGGTTCAGGGGAGGCGGGTTTCTCTGGTTCCAGGATGCTGAGCCACCAGAATCCCCTCCGCATTGAAATATGATTGTGTGTGACCTCTCCGTGCACACCAGCAGATGAGCAAAATGCTCCCTCAGGCCCTGGCTGAGTGTCTCACTTGGTTGGAGTGTCATCCTGTGCACCAGAAAGCTTGAGGTTTGATACCTGGTCAGGGTACGTACTTAGTTTGCGAGTTTGACCGCATGGAGACAACAAGTCAATGTTTCCGTCTCTCATCAGTCTCTCTTTCTCTCTCCCCAACCCCGTCCTCTGTCTCTCAAATCAATAGACATGTTCATGTGAAGATTTAAAAAAGGGGGCTCCTCCATCAGTAAAGCCGGTGTAATCTTGACCTTTCTCTTCATCCCACCGTGAAGAGGGTCATGCCCAGATGTCCGCGAGGCTGGAGACATGCAGGTTTTGGGGACACTCAGCTGGAGAAGACGCATCCGATAACACATTTGAATGAGGACTGAGATGTGTGGGGGAGTTATGTCACACAGTCATGGGTCAGAAAGCCAACGCTGGGGACACTCCAGCCCTGGCCTAGTGTCTGTCCCTCTTCACCCTTCTCTCTGCACAGGTGAGCAGCTGAGGAGTTCCTGGACATGGCCCCTCAGGAGCACATCCCTGATCCTCCTTCCTGTCCCCAATGACAGGTTTGGCTGTTTGTGTGGCTTCAGATGTTACTTGAGTAAAAAACTGTCTGTAGGTGGCTCAAATTTCTCTCTCCACGTGGCCTGACCTGAGCTGGCTGGGAATGCCATCTGGGCCTCCCCCAGGGATCTCAGTCTCTCCCCAGTCTCCAGGTGCCAGGGACACAGATTTGAGTCCCAGCCTTGTGTCTCCCCTGAGCTGCTGCTGACTCTCCTCCATCATGTCTCCCTGCACTACCTCTCACCCACCTCATTATTACAGGCAGGGTCTCTCGGTGGTGGGGTGCGGTGGTTCTACAGGAGCAGGACCCCAAATCCATCCAGCTGCCCCTGACTGTGACCACATCTGCCACTCACGAGGCTCAGGAGAGCGGAGAAGGGCTGTGGATCTGATGAGCCCACTGTAGTCAATGTCTCCAATAAAGCCTGTTGGGGGACATCACAGGACACTGGGGTGTCTGCATTTGCAGGTGGTGCCGAATGAGGATGATCGCCCCTCCTCAGTCTGAGCTGGAGAAGCTTGGACCAGCTGAGCCTTTCTGTGGGTGGGAGACACCTTGCTTGTCTTGGGGACACTATGTATGGTAGCAATTGACACAGATTGAGTGGTGATGAGGTTGTGTCCAGTATCACAGGATTCCTCACCCTTAGTAATGCTGGGAGAAGCAGGATCAGATGCAGTGACCACCCGTACCAGGCCCCAGTGCAGGGAACCCACAAGGGTCCGGGCCCACAGACAGAAAAGACCTGAAACGCTCAGTCGTCTGCACCCTGCCGATAACCGTGGTCGGTCAGGGTCAGACCCCAGCCGTGTAGACTCCCAGCTGAGACTGAGGAGGAGCAGGCACAGGAAGCGCTCTGAGACGGCGCTGCTGTTGCAGGCCAGGGTCTAGCGTCCTGGTTGCCAGCCAACGCCTTTTAGCACTCAGGTAGGAGGGACAGTAAACTGAGGCAGGGAGGAGGAGGGAGACAGGGCCCACACGCTGACTCAGCAGTCCTGAGCCTGGCCCGGTGATATTGCCAGGCGTGCCAACATCACAAGAAACACCACGGCATCGCGGGAGGACCGGAGCCCTTACAGTTCTGTGTGTGGTTCCCACTGTCTGGGAAAGAACGCCTTGCAAACTGTGCTTTCATCCCAAGGCCTGGAAACGGGGAGAGGAGGGGCCACAGCGCCCAGAGAAGGAGCCCATGAAACAACTTTGGTTAATTGCCTGCCTCTGGTCACTCTCTGTTTTAGGAGGGAGTCCCTAGTGCTTACAGAGAGACCCCATAAATAACTTGGAGAACTGCCCCAACTTTAATTCACTGCCTCCCAACAAGTATCTATTTTAAAACAAGATAAACAAATGGAATCTGGAGCAAGATAAGGATTCGGGCTAACAGACCCCAACACATACCTACCTTTGGGTAGTCACGCCCCCCGGAGAGCTGGCACCACCTTTATCTGTCAATCAATATGTACCTTCTTGGTCAGTCTTCAGAACAATGGACTCCCTCTCTTGGCTCTCTGGCCTCATGGCCTCAGGTCACCTTGCCTCTGGCTACCCTGGGCTGGCCACCCAGGCCTTCAGTCACCCTTACTTTCCTCACCCTGCTTTGCCCTGAACCTGTACATTTCACCCCCACCCCACCACGTAGCTAGACCTGTTTCTTCCATGGGAACGGATCACTAATAAACCCTGATTGCACGCTGATAGGATTGCTGATCTGTAATTCTTTACATGCCTCAGCAAGAAGAGCCAGGTCTCTCCTGTCTAAAACCACAGCCCAGCTTCCCAGGAGATCTTGAGGCCGAGTCTCCCAGCTGAGCTGGGGAGGTCCGGGGCACAGAGACCGTGAGGTACTCCGTGTCTTGTCTCCTCAGTGCTGAGTTAGGGCGATGCTGTCACACAGCAGAGACAACTCACACCCCTTCAGGCCTGGCCTGGCCCCGCCCTCCTCTTCCTCCCACCCCCAGGCCCAGCTCTCTCTCGAGCCACTGGCTGGATTCTCTTCTGCCTCTGAGTCTCTGACTTGAGTTTCCCAGGGCACACTGTTCCCAGAGGTGTGCAGGTCTGGCTCCTCCTGTCCTCCCGCTCACAGCACAAGTGCCACCAAGCAGGCCCTGTGGACCCACCTGGGGTGCTGCGCTCCCTCCAGCACCTGCTTTGTTTCACTAGACATGTGCTCTCCTTTCCTACATAGACTGGCTTTCCTGTCATTTCCCACCTGCCCCTTCAGGCCATGAGCTTCTGGAAACAGGACCCTGGGTGTCCCATCAGCACAGCCCCCAGGTCCAGCAGAGCCTCAGTTCAGGATGAATTCAAAATCAGGACCAAAAAATCAGGATCAAAAATGAGAGAGTCTCAAAGCCACTCTTGCCTCTGAGCTTCTCACATTGTGGACATGGGCTCATAGTAACTGTGCATGGTATTTGGAAGCTGGAGGCTGCCCAGCCTGTCCTTCCCTGCCCCATTTCTCCTTTGAGCCTGGCGGGCACAGGCTGCCCCTGGTGGTCAGCCCCAGCACTGCAGCCCCAGGCAGGGAACCACCAACCAAACACACCACCATTTCATGGATTTGACCCTTGCAGACCCCTGAATGTTTTCTTTAGCATTGAAATGGGAGCATTGCTGAAAGCTTGCTAGAGCTCCCGCACTTGTCCCACTGAGTCAGAGACTTGTGTTGGTTCAAGATTCTGTGCTGTGGAGTCCACAGGGGATTTTAATCAATATTAAGGTTGAGAAATATCTACACTTCTATGATTATGACCTTGTTCCTGAGAATTTCTCTTACATACTCAATCAAGTTAACATTCCAGGACACAGTGTCTCCCAAACTGCCCTTCACAAATCCAGGGCAAGTCAGAAACAGATTTACAGTCTCAGGTCATTACTGAAAACTGTGATCTGACCTCCAACGGCAGCCAGAGGTTATAAGAAATTTCCACAAACGTGTTTTCTGAGGATACATTTTGGACCTTCAGGAATGTATAGGTTTCTACACAGCTTTCTATAAACTTTGGATTTGCTGCCTGTTTACAAAGTACTACAGTCATCTGTTCTCTCAGTTTCTAAATTCCACCTAGGAGTGTGGTCACATGGTGTTGTCATCTCTGTCAGACTGATGTCACTCAGTTTATTTGCACAAAGGTCTATATAATTTTAGAAATGGATAACATTCATATATATTCATATATATGTATTCATACATTGATGAACATGTAGGACGTTTCCTTGTCTTGGCTGTTATGAAAATGCTGCCGTGGACACAGGACACACATATCTTTTTGACTTAGTGTTTTCCTCTGCTTCAGAGCCATACCCAGAATGCAACGGCTGCATCGTGTGTCAGGTTCACCTTTAGGAATCAGTCCATGGATATGTGACTACAAAGAGTGACCTGGCGTGGTACAGTACCCAGCTGGTCCCCAGGTGTGTGCCCTACGACCAGATGGGGCGCTGTAGGACTGTCCTGAGTTACCTACTCAAGGCTCACTGAGGACCATTCACTCAGTGGAGCCTGGGTCTCAGGGCGGGTTTTGTTCCCCAATGAGGAATAGCAGCTGTTCTCACTCTGACATTGCAGAGTCCCCTGAGCCCACTTGTGTGTGGTCTCAGTGGGTGCTTCCTTCAAGGGCTCTCCCAAGGGAAGCAGAACTCCATCCTTCTCATTCTGGGTTGTGAGCTGAGCTGCAGCACCAGGGCTCAGGGAGGGGCTGGGAAGCCCCTGGATGGACACATATTTGCATGGACAGCCCCTCCCCTGGCAGAGGGTGGGGAAGAAAAGGAGGCCTGGGCAGCCCAGCCCCACTGTGGGCTCAGGGGCTGTGTGCACCATGGCCTGGACACTTGTCCTCCTCGTGTTCCTCTCTCACTGCACAGGTAGGGACGGGCCTCGGGGACACATGGAGCTCCTAACATCACACGCCCCTGACTCAGAATTCTAATACAGTTTTTCTATATCTTGTGTAAAATAACCATGACTGTCTGTGTGTCTGCAGGTTCCCTCTCCCAGCCTGTGCTGACTCAGCCACCCTCCCTCTCTGCCTCTCCAGGAGCAACAGTCAAACTCACCTGCACCTTCAGCAGTGGCTTCAGTGTTGCTGGCTAGTACATATACTGGTACAAGCAGAAGCCAGGGAGCCCTCCCCGGTACCTGCTGTACTACTACTCAGACTCAAGAAAGCACCAGGGCTCCGGAGTCCCCAGCCGCTTCTCTGGATCCAAAGACACCTTGGCCAATGCAGGGCTCCTGACCATCTCTGGGTTGCAGCCTGTGGACAAGGCCAACTATCACTATGGTACAGATCATGGCAGTGGGAGCAGCTACAGTTACTCACAGTGGCTCAGGTGACGAGGAAGTGAGACAAAAACCCAAGGGCCCACAGACCTTGTCTCTAAGGATTTTTTAATGAGAACTTCTGCGGATGTGCCTGCAGCGGGCGCTCCTCCGTAGGCCCTGTTCTTGAACAGGAATGAGTGACTCAGTCAGGAGTACAGGGCATTCCAGGGCCTCACAGTAGTGAGGTGATGGAGCCCCACTGCCCACGCCTACAGGGTAGGAGGAAGGTAACAAATGAACACAGCGTCTGCAACTAGAAACTGTTTTCCCTGGCCGCTGTGGTGCAGTCGGTTGGGTTGTCATCTCATAAAGGGTCAGGGTTTGTTTTCCCCGTCAAGGTACATGCCTAGGTTGTGGGTTCAGTCCGTGGTCAGGGCAGGTGCGGGAGGCAACAGGCCATTGTCTCTCTCTCCAATTGGTGCTTCTCTCCCTCCCTTACTTATCTCTCTCTAAAGTCAATAAGTATGTCTTCATGCAAGGACAAAGAAAGGACAAAAGAAAGACAGTCATGTTCACCCACAAACCTTACACCTTAAAGTGACAATATTGTGTTGCTAATGACGCATCCACTGTGATACGTCAACACTCACCCTCGTCATAGACACAATGTCCTCTGTCCCTGGAGCAGTCGACACAGGTAAAGGGACCCAGGTCCTGCAGACGCGCACTGACCAGGCCCCGCACACTGTCCCTCCCCTCCTGTCCACCGCTGCTGCTCCCTCCCCGCTTCTGCTGTCCCCTGGCTCTGCAGGACTCAACTCCATGTCCACGTTAGTTTTCAGGAAAAAGGGACGAGTTCTTGCTGGAGTTTCATTCCCTAGGGCTCTGTCTCTAGGGAGGATGGTTAACATTGTGGACCAGCTTCAGTTCACTCCCTAAGTGTTTCCTACTCTCACCTCCCAGGGTGTCGTCCACTGTGTACCACCCACAGCCGGTCTCTGTAATGTGACAGTGTAATTACTGCTTCTTCTTAAAAAGGTGTGTCCATCCTCCTTTGAGTACTTGTGATAGAGGATGCAAGAGTTGGAGAATTTTAGTTTAAGGTCAATAGTTATAAGCCTAGTAAGAAATGCATATGTTAAAGCTTTTGTTTCAGAAACTACCGATAAGGCCCATCCTGGCCCCTGGGAGAACTGCCCACCTCCTGGGGCACCGCTGAAGACCACTGCCTGGGGACAGTGGAGGCCTCCGGGCCCTTGGTTCCAGGGAGAGACAGAGGACCACCCGTCCCAGGGAACAGCTAACTGACCCGGACAAAAATGTTGCAGTTTCTTTCACCTAATTCTGCTTGAATTTCAAACCTTTTCACCACACCTTGTTTATTCCCTGTTATAAAAACGTTGGCCAGCAAAGAAAATGTTAGAAGGTTCTTTTAGGGAGGGAACCTGCCCTCTTCTCAGATGGCGGCCATGTGAATACAGCGCCCGTAGAGACTCAACCTCTGCCTGTGCTCACTGGGGTTGGTAGTGACAGGCAGCACGAGGTCCAGTGTCACTTGCACGGAGAAGCCGTTGACGTGTTTACTGTTCATCCCTGAGACACACAAGTCCCTGCACAGCGTCTGTCTGGGGGTCATAGACCCAGGCAGGGTGGGCTGCATGTCTCAGAACATGCGAACACTTCCTCCCCCTGAGAATGTGTGTTTGCTGAGAACATCAGACCTGCCTCAGCGGGTGATTACAATGACGGAGTACAGGGTCAGGTTCATAGGGCGTCAGAAAGCTGCTCTTATAACAAGCACTGTCAGCCCGGGACCCTGCGGGGGGCAGATTTAGGATGTTTGCTCATCTGTACAGGTGCCTGTGGGGATTCGCTGAATAAAAGGTTGTCCTGTCCCAGAGCCACTGGCCAGCCAGGGAAACGACAGGTGTGACGGGGTGGAGGGATGAGGGGCTATAAGTACATAACTACCTGTGACGGTAAGAACTGTGTTACAATTTCTCTAATACTTCAGAGTTTTAACCCACACCGTGGGGTCAGGTCGTTCCCCTCTCCGAGCCCGACTCAGGACAGCAGCCCACCCACCCTGTGCTTGTGCCTTCTGCTCTCATCTCCCGCAGCCACCCCTGAATGTGCCCTGTCCCAAGTTCTGCCCTAGGACTTCCCCCAGAGCTAAATCCCTAAGGTGTCAGGATGATTGAATGAATGCAGCTGTGAGGACAGGCTGAAGCAGGAGTAAAACTGTCCCAGCACGTGTGGCAAAGTTGCAGGCAGGCCCCACAGTGGTCCCTGAAGGAAACCCAGGCCCTGCCCCCTCTCCACACCCCGAATTGTTTAGTTGGTCCATACAGACCAGCCCCAGGGGTGCGCAGACTCCTCCCTGCCCTGCACTGTGAAGTCAGAATTCTGCTCCTTCTACGTCCTCCTCTGTGGAGGTCTCTGTCCCCTAGGTGAGCTTCTGTGCACACCCAGAACCCAGCCAGGTTCCCTCCTCAGGGCCCTCCATGGGGACAGGTCCATTTGCTCTCAGTCCAGGCCCTGTGCCCTCTGCTCCACAGTGGTCCCCACGCTCTCCTGGGCAGGAGTCAGTGGTGCTTCCCCTGGATCACTGCTCATGGAGGAGGCACATGTTAGTGATGCTTATACCAAGAGTGCCCCTGTGTTGTCCCTGCAGGGGTGACCCTCCTGTGTTGGAAACAGGAGAGTCAAGTAAGCCTGGGAAGGTGAGGTGTTGCAGTGGCTTAAAGAGACCAGCAGGTGACGCTGTGAGACTGTGCCTGGTCTGCACTTACAGGAGGCAGCAGGGCTGGCTCTTTGCTTTCTGGGGGGACCAGGCAGGTGTGTCCTCTCTGGGAGTGTCTGAGTCCCCTGCACATGGGCCTGTGTGTGGTTCCAGCAGATGCTTCCCCCAGCCCCACCCACGGGGGAAACCAGCATATCAGGCTGGCTCCCTGGACAAGGGCCCCAGACCTTGTAGGTTCCCCAAGGGAAAAGCTCTGGGTGGTGACACATTTGCATGGGCAGCCCCTTCTCTGTGAGCCAGGAGGGGATAAGAGAGGCCTGGGCAGCCCAGTGCCAGCTCTGTGGCCGGAGAAGGGTCTGTGTGCACCATGGCCTGGACCCCTCTCCTCCTCGTGCTCCTCTCTCACTGCACAGGTAGGGACGGGCCTCAGAGACCGACCCGGAAATGCTGCACCCTGACCTTCTGTTCACTCCCTTGTGTCTGTGTCTGCAGGTTCCCTCTCCCAGCCTGTGGTCACTCAGCCGCCCTCCCTCTCTGCATCTTCGGGAGCCACAGCCAGACTCACCTGCACCCTGAGCAGTGATATCAGTGTTGGTGGTAAAGGCATACACTGGTATCAGCAGAAGCCAGGCAGCCCTCCCCGGTACCTGCTGTACTATGACTCAGATTCAAACAAGCACCAGGGCTCCGGGGTCCCCAGCCGCTTCTCTGGAGCCAAAGACACCTCGGCCAATGCAGGGCTCCTGCTCATCTCAGGGCTGCAGCCTGAGGACGAGGCCGACTATTACTGTATGATCTGGCCCAGTGGTACTTCTCACAGTGACACACACAGATGGGGAAGTGGGACAGAAACCTTGGCCTGCCCGTGGTGACTGTGGGTGGAGGTGGGTGGAGGTGAAAGAGGGTGTAGAGGGACAAATGGAAATGGACAAACACAATGAGAATGAACTATTTTTTAAAAACTCAGCTTTCTCAGAGTCTTGTTCAAGATAGCTCAATCCTTTCGAGGGAAATTGCATACACCCAAACTACTTGGAAGAGTTGCTGATTCACAGCGTGTCTACCGGACTGTCCCCCACAGTATAGACTCTGCTCTTCAGGGGTTGGGGCGAGACATTCCTGTCCTCCGAGGCCTCTGTGCTCAGGCAGGCCCAGGAGAATTACGTCACAGGGACCAGGACCTAAGGCATGAGATGCTGGGTGAGGACGCAGGCCTGGGAAGAACAGAAAAGGAGAGAACCTCAGAATAGGCATGAAGCCAGAAAAAAAAAAAAAAAAAAACAGATGAAAACATAGAAATGAAAATGCAATAGATGTAACTTAAAAAGACAACTCTCTGGAGGGAGTAAGAATATGGAGTGCTTGTTTGTTATTTTATGTATCTCTCTGTTATGTGTTTATGTATTGATGGTGGAAATCTTTCACATCATCATAAATATTCTCTAGACAATGTCAGCAGGGGGCGCTGTGGGTCTTCTCAGACCTCCAATGGCTGAAACCAACTCCAATGGTTCTGATGAAAAGGGCCTTGGGCTGATGCTCATGGCCTGAGTTAGAGATGACAGCAGGTGCTTCCCCTAAAGGGACAGACTCAGAGCTCAGAACCACCCCAGCCTCCTCAAGGTGAAGCTACAAACTGGGCCCAGGACCCAGAATTGAATGGTGCTGTGTGATCATATTTGCATAAGGCCCCACAAAACACACCCTCACCCAGGGAGCTGAGGAGGAGATAAAGGGACACCCAGTGACCAGAAGCAGTCCGAGGCCAGGGGATTTGGAGAGTGTCCACCATGACCTGGACTCCTGCCCTCCTCAGCCTCTGCCCAGGTCTGTGGACGCTTCAGACACAAGCCATTGGAGGGTCCCTCTGCCTTTATTCTTCATTCCTGACATGTGATTCTACTTATTTCAGGGTCCAACTGCCAGACTCTGTGACTCAGGAGCCCTCTCAGACTGTGTCCTCAGGAGGGACAGTCACTCTCACCTGTGGCTCTGGCACTGGAGCATTTACCAGCAGTCACTCTTCATACTGGATCCAGCAGAAGTCTGGCCAAGCACCCAGGACATTCACTGATTTATGATACAAACAAGAAGCAGTTCTGGACACCCTGCCCCCTGCCTTGGACCTCAGGGACCCACCTGGGCAACAAAGCTACCTTGACCCTCTTGGGGGCCTATCTGGGGGACGAGGGTTGAGTAGTACTGCCCATCACTCTGCAGTAGTGACTGACACAGTTACAGTGTCAGAAGAGGTATTGAGGCACCATGTGCCCTTTGAAAAGCCTGGGCACAAACGTGGTCACGTGATATGAAATTACACGTCCTGCCATCTGAACTCCCAAGGCAGCCAGAATGCTGACCGTCCACAGACAGCAGGGGAATTACTGACACAGCCTTCGGTGACTCCGTGGGTCCCAGACCATTTCTTCTAAAATCCTGCTCCTTGTTTGCAAAGTGTCTTCCAGCCACTTGTTGAAAACGGGAGTTTGTACTTGGACGTATCTGGTTTGCCACATTCAGCGGATGGTCAGCATGTCTGAATCTTCCCCTGTTTAGATGAATGTGGGGACAGGGTAATGAGGACCTGCACCTCACAGGGTTGGGTCCTGCAAGAGACCATGCCATGAATTCCTTTTTCTTTGTTGCAAACAAAATGTACCCAAGAGACTTAAAAAATATATCAGAAATATACTGATCTTTGCCAACCAAAAAATTAATGACATTGTGGAAGTGCTAGGTCGGTGCCAAGAGGACAGCGTTGCAGGGTGGGGAACAGCATGCGCAGTGCTCGAAGCTGGAGGAAACCCGGTGCAGCTGAGGCAGAGGAAGGGGAATGGCGGAGGTGGTGGAGGGGAGCTGGCAGAGGGAGGCAGAGGTAGTGACCCCATGTACTGTAACACAGACACAAAATGGGGAAGCCCCGAAAGGCAGCTGCTGGGTGGAGGTAATGTGAGCGCCCCGTCCATACCGTGT
>PVJI01025389.1:0-20541 GCA_004026765.1 Micronycteris hirsuta | reverse complement strand
GTTCTTTGAAGTATAAACATTTGCCAGTGTCCTTGGAATCCTAAGCAACAGATGGTCCTTATCTACAACTTTCTGAAGTATAAATCCTAACTAACGTTTATGGCTATTCACTAAACTTCCTAGCTATTAAAATCTTTTCCTATATCTCTGGTCTAAAGAAGAACGATAAATTGCTGAATTTCAGGGAGAATGGTTTAAAGTGTTTCTAGTAATGACTTCTCCCAGGCCTCTCTCATCAATTAACAGACTGCTTTGCTTCTTGCATTGAGGCGGACTGGCTTGCTAAATGGCTAATTGCTCCTTAACCCTTTCATGTGTGGGGATGGCCAGGATGACCCAACTTCCAACAATTTACAATCCATTAGAATTGTTCTAACTCTCAGGAGTGCTAAAGCAAGCCGGCACAGAGTGAGACCTGCAGGTGGACTGCCCATAGTCGCCTCCCGCTGTGCAGCTCTTTCGTGTGTGAGGAATAGACTAGCAGTTAGAAGTCTTTGTTTTTAGAGGTCAAATAAGCATTGCCACATCTACACCATGCAAGCCACAAGCCAGACTTGTGGGAACTGCCCCTGGTCGCCTGCCGCTGTGCAGCGGCGTCCTGCCCATATCCGACTGTGCCGAGAAATGGGTGGGACTAGTTCCCCACAAATCAGCGTCTATGGATCTGGTGTAGGATGGCCTCCAACAATATACAGATATACATATTTATATTTATTGAATATTCCATACTTTTAAAACTTTAATTACACAGTGAGGTCATGAAAGAGTTCAAAGATCAACCTGAGAACACTTACCAAGGACTAAAGTGCTTTTCCCCCACTCCGACAACACCATATTGCTAGGGTAGTCCCTCCCACTTCCCCCAAAAACCTAATATCTAATCACTGGGAAAAATAAAAATAAATTTCAGGCCCTGGCAGGGTAGCTCAGTTGATTAGAGCATCACCACAATGGAAATGCTTGGCTTCTCTCCTTCCTCTGTGAATCCTCTAGGACATGCACAACACCAGAGAGAAATATCACCCCTAAAGGGGCAAAAATTGGTTCCTGGTGGGGGAACTGAGAAACATTTTTAGATATTACAGTGGTCTGTCATCCCCCTAAGGACTATCGTGCATAAAGAGATTATACAGTACATCTGTGGTATCGAAATTTCATGGGGTTGAGAGAGACAATTGGAAGAAAAACATCCATAGTAGAGCAATAAAGAAAAACAGGTTGAGAAGCATTGCTCTAAGACCTATACCTTTGAGAGTCTATCAAAGAGTTGCATGATGCTGCGATGCAATTCACCTGAGCCTTGGAGAGTCAACCTCCTAACTACCAGATGTTCACAAACTGTTTGCTACTTCAGGCTTACATCCATCTTTGTGAATATACAGCCTACTCTTTCTTACTTCAAAAAAATCAATCTGTTTGCTGTTTAAGAATGAAACAAACTAAGAGTTAAAAAGCTCCAACTTCTCTATTATACAGTATTCCCTATGCTGCAGAACTTCTACCTCTTCTTACTCTGATATCAAATATGTAATTAAAAACATAAACACTTTGGGGAGTTTTTTCCTTCAAGTTTCACAAATCTCAGCTTACTCTGGACACAGGCCTCCCCTACACTATTCTTACAGTTTTGTGTTGCTCCTTTGTATTCAACTTTGACAATGCGCCTGCCTTTTCCATTACCTGGACTTGACTATTTAAAATATGATATTCCAAAGGTTCTAGAAGTTAAAGCCAGAAGGTCTCTTCATCTTCTTCCCACCTGTTATTTATAACTATTTACAATTATTCATAATTACATACTCTCAATTTCATTCTATACACTTCCATTCCATTTTGAACACCTTGACCTTGGAACTATATCCATTTTCAAGGTTTTTCTTAAAGTCAAAGGCAGCATTTCCTATGACATGTGAGGTCTACCCTTCGCATGTTGTCGGAGTTAATAAAGTATTGAATTTTAAAGAAAATTTACAGATTTCCAGCCAAGGAGACACAGGTAAGACACAGTTTGCCTCCTCGCACAACCAAAAGAAGGACATATGAATTTAAAAACAAAAAATAACCAGAACTGCCAGAAAATTGAACTGTATGGAAGTGTGACAACCAAGGAGTTAAAGAATAAACATTCATCCAGACCGGCAGGAGGGATGGAGATGGGCAGCCGGGGTGGAGAGGACTTACTGTGAGGCAGCAGCTGGAGGACCAGTAAGGCAGCATCTAGAGGAGCAGGCAGTCCCACATATGCGTGAGGATAAACCAGGAACAACTGGGGAGTGAGACAGACCATGCAACCCAGGATTCCAGCATGGGGGGAAACAAAGCCTCAAAACCTCTGACTGAATAAACCTGTGGCGGTTGAGGCAGCAGGAGAAACTCCCAGCCTCACAGGAGAGTTCACTGGAGAGACCCACAGGGTCCTAAAATGTACACAAAACTGCCCACCCAGGAATCAGCACCAGAAGGGCCCTATTTGCTCGTGGGTAGCAGAGAAAGTAACTGAAAGTTGGCAGAAAGCTGAGAAAGCAGCACCATTTCCTCTCAGACCTCTCTCCCCCACATACAGCTCCACAATGCATCAAAGTGAGTTGCCCTGCCCTGGTGAATATCTAAGACTCCTCGCCTTACTATGTAACAGGCAAACTGAGACAAAAAAAAAAAAAAAAAAAAAAAAAAAAAAAAAAAAAAAAAAAAAAAAAAAAAAAAAAAAAAAAAAAAAAAAAAAAAAAAAAAAAAAAAAAAAAAAAAAAAAAAAAAAAAAAAAAAAAAAAAAAAAAAAAAGGCCCAAATGAAAGAACAGATCAAAGCTCCAGAAAAAAATACAACTAAGGGATGAACAGATAGGCAACCTCTCAGATGCAGAGTTCAAAACACTGGTAATCAGGATACTCACAGAAATGAGTGAGCATGGTTGCAAAATAGAGGAAAAAGGGAAATAAAGGAAAATGTACAGGAAACCAAAGTAACAGGAAGGACACTGGGACTCAAATCAACGATTTGAGCAGAAGGAAGAAATAAATATTCAACCAGAACAGAATGAAGAAACAAGAACTCAAAAAAATGAGGAGAGGCTTAGGAACCTCCAGTACCCCTTTGAACATTCCAACATCCAAATCATAAGGTTGCCAGAAGGAGAAGAGGAAGAGCAAGAAACTGGAAATTTTTTGAAAATATAATGAAGGAGAACTTCCCCAATCTGGCAAAGGAAATAGACTTCCAGGAAGTCCAGGAAACCCAGAGAATCCCAAAGAAGTTGGACCCAAGGAAGCACACACCAAGGCACATCATAATTACATTACCCAAGATTGAAGAGGAGGGAATCTTAAAAGCAGCAAGAGGAAAGGAGACAGTTACCTACAAAGGAGGGCCCATAAGACTATCAGCTGATTTGTCAAAGGAACCTTGAAGGCAAGAAGGGGCTGGAAAGAAGTATTCCAAGTCATGGAAAGCAAGGACCTACATCCAAGATTATTCTATCCAGCAAAGCTATCATCAAGAATGGAAGAGGAGATAAAGGGCTTCCCAGACAAGGTCAAGTTCAAGGAGTTCATCATCACCACGCCCTTATTATATGAAATGTTAAAGGAACTTATCTAAGAAAAAGAAGATCAAAAATATGAACAATAAAATGACAACAAACTCATAATTATCAACAACTAAACCTAAAAAAACAAAAACAAAAATGAACTAAGCAAACAATTAGAACAGAAACAGATTCACAGAACTAGAGATCACATGATGGGTTATCAGTATGGAGGGAAAGGAAGAGAATGGGGGAAATGGTACAGGGAATAAGAAGCATAAATGGTTGGTACAAAATAGACAGGGGGAGGTTAAGAATAGCATGGGAAATGGAGAAGCCAAAGAACTTATATGTATGACCCATTGACATGAACGAAGGTAGGGGAATAATGGTGGGAGGGGGATTTAGTGCAGAGGGGAATAAAGCGGAAACTGTAATATCGTAATCAATAAAATATATTTTAAAAAAAGAAAATTTACCTTTTTTATTATCAAACTGAAGAACAATCAGAGTTATACCTATAATTACACTTCAGTTTGTACACCAAGATACTGTCTTAAGCAGGAGAGAAAGGCATAGAGCTACTTAATGCTGGAACCCTGGGAATTGTGTATAATCCTGAGGATATCTGTGGGAGTGCCTTCTACTTAGCACGACCCTCCTGTGTATTGAGAACTGCTGGCCTAAGGCACATATGACAATTCTCAGCAACCCCTTCCTTTATTCTTGCCAATAGTGGTTCTCAATTAGTAGGGATACTGCCACTACTCTATCTGTGCCTGCCAGAAGGCATCTAGAAATATCTGGGGGAACTTTTAGTTGCTGCAAAGCTTTGGGAAATGGGTATAATTCAGCACACCACTGACATTTAGAAATGCTAAGTACAATGTCCAAGACAGTTCCATCTGCCTAACATGCCAACAGCACCTCGTTTAGAAGTAGTGTGTCTGTGTCATTTGTTTTTCTTCCCAAGGTTTATGTTGCTTGCACACCACTAATGAGTTATTTTTAATTACAATTAAGCCCAGAGAGTTTCTCTCAGTTTCCCCATCTTTTGAAAGCTGAAATTGTCAGGAAGGCAAGTCAGTTGTGGATATGTTCTAACTTTATATTGAGCTTCTAGATGCCAAGATATCGAAGATTCTCACCACCACTACATTTCAATTCCACATAACTTCCTTAATATGTATAAGCAGCTTCTGAATCCTGTGGCTGGCATTGTAGTCTATGCTGTATCTTTACAAAGACCTCTTCTTCCCCTTTCTTTGTCCTCCCCTCAATAATGGTAATCAGAATGGTCATAATTCGTTGCATTCCTGTCAAGTGCCAGGTAAAAATACAAATGATTTTTTGTGCAGTATTTCATCTAGATCCCACAACAACCCTGAAAGGTGGCAGGCTATAGTGCGTAAAGACAAGCCTTGAGCTGAACTGCTCAAATCCCAACTCTGCTGTTTACTAGCTATGTAACGTTAATCAGTTATTTAAACTCTCTCTGCTTCGTTTCTGCAACTATATAGTAGAGATGATAAATGTACTTAGTTATAAAGTTGTTATGAGGATTAAACTAGGCATATAGAAGTATCCATTAGTAGTAAGTATCACATAGGCATTTGTTAAATACTCATTACCCTTTGTCCACAGGTGATAAGTGCATAAACCAAGATATAGACCTACACTGTTTGAGTCCAAAGCTTGCATTCCAGCCATATGTCCTAATGCCCCTCTAAAATCTCCTTAACAGGCTATACCTTTAGGTTCAAGACTTTCCTATAATGTGGACCCCACTTTATGTGGTCCCTCAAATTTAGTGGACTTGCTTTTATGCCCATTAATATATTTCTTGAATTTGGTGATACCAATGAAATATTTAACTCCTTTTATTAAAATTTCAAATTCATTCTGCTGTTTACATTATGTTATCGGACGACCCACTTCTCAAAAAAATCCCATTTTCACTTATTCGTATTTTAGTATAGTGTATTTTGTCAAAGAAAATATTTGTCAGGAAATTGCATTAAACAACTGAAAGTACTATGTCCTGCTGTGTGGTATCTGTGGTGTATTTTACTTTAATGCTTGAAACTGGCTGTACTTTTCGTATGGCCTCAGGACACATGAGTCATACTTAAAAGCATTCCGGAAATAGAAACAAGATGTAAGACTGTGCTTTACGAACATCTGCAAAACAAACTGAAACTGCCATGCATAACCTAATGTGAACACATCCCAGTGCATGAGAGAAACCCCCACTTCAATGTTTTCAGGCACAACATGCTACCTTCCAGGAGTCCACATAATAACAAAATTATGACAAAATAATACCAGAGAACTTCATCCTATATTTTATGTAAAAAACATCTGGTTCATGTTGGGAAAAATTCTTTACTCAATTTGTAGCCAATACTTATTTCAAAAAAAATATGTACTATTTTTGCCCAGGAATATTCAATAATTCTACTAAAGGTACATAAATTATCATTTTCTCCCTCCACTGTCTCAAATTTGTCATATATATAAATTAAAATTTCAGAAAATTATGCATAGTTCAGATTCCATTATAAGAAGTCCTTCAAAAGAACTGAGGGCTTTTTACTACCCCAAGAGGCATCATAATGTATGGAAAGAAAAAGTCTTTGAAGGCAAACAGGCTAGGTTGTGATTCCTCTCCTGTCCTTTATCAGTGTCCTTGGACAAGTATTCTGAATCTTCTGGGCCTAAGATTCCTTATTTTCAAAAGAGAGGGGATAATATTTACTGGGTATGCTCTTTGTGAGGATTGTAAGGAAAGCACTTTGTCCACACCTCCACCAAGACCCAGGTGTGGAAGGATATTAAAGAGGCTGATCACACCAAGAGCTGGCCAGAACATGGAGGAACTAAAACTCTTTTTCATTGCTGGTAGAAATATGAAATGATACAACCATTTTGGAAAATAGAATGGTGGTTTCTTAAAAAGTTCAACATATGATAGAGCCATTTCACTACCAAGTATTTACCACACAAAAAAGAAAGCATATGTGCCCTGGCTGGTATAGCTCAGTGGATTGAGCGCGGGCTGGGAACCAGAGGGTCCCGGTTTGATTCCCAGTCAGGGCACATGCCTGGGTTGTGGGCCAGGTCCCCGGTGAGGGCCATGTGAGAGGCAACCATACGTTGTTCTTTCTCCCTCCCTTCTCCTCTCTCTGAAAATAAATAAATAAAATCTTAAAAAAAAAAAAGAAAGCATATGTGCATACAAAGAATTGTACATGAATGTTCAAAGCAGCTTTATTCCAAGAGCCTCAAAATGGTAACAATAATGTCCATAAATAGGTGAATGGATAAGCAAATTGCAATATTTCCATGTAATGGAATACTACTCAGTAAATAAAAAGGAATGAACTATTAAGACATGCAACATTGGAAATCTCAAAAAAAAATGCTGTTAGAAATTAGACAAAAATGGTATATATTATATGATTTCATTGATATAAAATTCTAAAAATTCCAAATAAATCTGTAAAGTAGATCAATGATTCCCAGAGAATAAAGGAACTAGGGACATTATAAAGGACTTGGGGGGAGGGCAGTTAATAAATTTATTTAGTAAGTATTTTGATTATAGTAATGTTTCATGGTCATGTATATATGCCAAAATTTATGAAATTTTACATTTTAAATACATGAAATCTATTGTATGTAATTTATAGTTAGTCACACTGCTTAAAAAGATTCCAGGGTGGAGGCAGGGATGGGTGGGGTAGGGGGGTGAAAATGGATACAATTGTACTTGAACAACAATAAAGAAAAGTAAAAGAAAGATTAGAATAACACATTAAAATACTAACTGTGCTTATTTGGCTTATGGATTATTGGGTTTTATCATTCATGTTTTTCAGTGTTTTACAGCTTTCCCATATTGATTGTGTTTTATTTTTGTAACAGGAACATAAGTTGTATTTTTTTTAAAAAAGCAACTATTTTGCAAAGTAATAATAACCATACTGGAAGAAGGAAAGAACGGTGGTAAAGTAGCAATATAATGAGTGACTGGTCAATATTAGTATTATGTAGCTATATTTTGACTGATCATTAGATCATAATTTAATACCCAAAGTTCAATTTGCAACTTAGCCTCCTAAAGTACTTATCTATAATGTGTTGCTAAATTATGATAATTTACTGAAGTATGTGTTGGTCTTAGCATTCATGACAAGATGACAACAACCAAAAGCATAAAATGAAACCAAGGAATGGCCTCTGGTTACGGACGCATCTCAGAAGAACCAGGCATTTTCAGGTCCTATCAAATGAGTGCAAGTTCTTTAAACATAAAGCATGAACTTTCTATTTTTATGAGTCAGATCACAGAAAAAAGCAAATAAAGCTTATAACGAATGTATTTTTACTTTAATAAGTTTTACTTTAAACATGGGGTTTTGGGTTTGTTTTTTTTAGGATTTTATTTATTTATTTTTAGAAAGACGAGAAGGGAGGGAGAAAGAGAGGGAGAAACAGCAATGTATGGTTGCCTCTCACATGGTCCTCACTGGGGACCTTGCCTGCAACCCAGACATGTGCCCTGACTGGGAATCGAACCGGGACCCTTTGGTTCCCAGCCCACGCTCAATCCACTGAGCTATACCAGCCAGGGCCATGGGGGTTTTTTTGTTAGATTTGGTTAATACGTCCTTACCCAAAACAAAGAAAAGATCTAAAATGTATTAAAAAAATTTTTTAATGATCTCCCTTAACCTCTCCCATTTTTTTTTTCACCTTCACCTGAGGACATTTTTCATTGCTGTGAGAGAGAGAGAACCACCAAGTTGCGAGAGAAACATTGATCTGTTGCCTTCTCATACATGCCCCAAATGGGGATCGAACACGCAACCAAGGTACGTGCCCTGACCAGAAAATGAACACATGACCTCTTGGTCTATGAGGTGAATCTCTAACCAACTGAGCCACACCGTCCAGGGCAACCCCTCCCAGGGGAACCCCTCCCATTCTTAATCCCACTCCTAAGTCAATGCCCCAGAAGGAAGTCCAAGTTTAAGCGTGTTGAAAATCCTTCAACAATTTTCTCTGTATATAGAACACCTGTAAAAGGTGTTTCAAAAAAAAATTTAAACAAAAATGGTATCATATTTATATACAACTTTGCAGTCTGCAATTTTCGCTTAACAACATTACACAGACAGTCTCAAGGTACACAGATATAAATCTAATCAATCTTTTTAAACAGCTCTAGAAGATTCCCATATGGGTATATAACAATTTATTCAGTCATTTTTCTTGATTCACTCAGATAGCTTCTAGTTTTTGTCACTGCCCGAAACACCAAAATGCTGCAATATATATTGTGAATAAATATTCTCTTTTATGTCCTGATTTTTCCTTAATGGATAGAACCTAAAAAGAAACTGCTACATCAAAAGGAATGTGTATTTTTTATTTTAATAGCTACTACCATATTATTTTCCAAAGAGGTCATATGCACCCATGCTTATACCAGCAATGTATGACAACGTCATTTCTCTGCAACCTGGGAGGTACTAAACATTGCAATTCTTTTAAACTTTGACTCAGGTGATGCATAAAGAAGTGCTTTCTTATTCTATAATTTGTATCTCTCTAAACTATTAATCAGGGTTCGAACATATGCCCATAAACTTATTATCCATTTGGATTTCATTTCCTCTGGCATTCCTATTTACCAGTAAATTCTTGGCCTATTTTCTACTGGATAACATGATATTTCTCATCCATTTGTAAGATATATTTGTATATTATGGGTATTAATCCTCTGTCTATCATATGTGTTATATATACATTAAAAGTGTGATTTTGAGATAGGGATTTACAGCTGGAATTCATTTTCTCTTTAAACAACGTCATTAATGGTGGCTAAATTACCAGGTGGATCCAAAGAAGCCTATTTAACATATTATACAGCTCAAAAATTGTTTATCTGCAATGAAAGTTGACAAAAGCAACAGTCATTAAACAGAAAATAAAATGTATCCAAAAATTTTAAGTCATCTCGAATACGGTGCCTAGGAGAAAAGAGATGAAAGGAAAAGGAGGCACTGAACAGATTGCTGTGGAGGCTCGAGAGACTGCAGGCCACCTTGAGGACTGTAAGAGGAGGGATACTTTCGATGGGACTCTTTCTTTTGAGGGCTCTGTTCTTAAAAATAGATCTAAAGAAATCTCGAAGGAAATCCTTTCCTCAAGTTCTCATGCAATGAGAGGCAATTAGTACAGCTATTAAAAATAAGGTAAATCTTAAGTATTGGAGGCCTTGTTTCTGATTGTTTTTCATGCTCTGACTCTATTAAATAAGGGAATGTTAGGTAACACCTTCCCGTAGACCATCTGTGTAACTTTTGTCACTAATCCACTAAAACTGACAAGTAGCGGCAAAGACTGTTCCACATTATCAGTATTTACACAAAAATGGCCGTTTTTCCATAGTGTTCTGTCTTTTATGATGCTGATGAGTTTCTCAAACCTTTTAGAATTATTTGCAAACTTATGCTGGCTGGTGTGGCTCAGTGGATTGAGTGCCAGCCTACAAACCCAGAGGTCACAGGTTTGATTCCCAGTCAGGGCACATGCCTGGGTTGTGGGCCAGGTCTTCAGGTAGGGGTGAGTGAGACACACACACTGATGTTTCTCTCCCTCTCTTTCTCCCTCCTTCGCCTCTCTCTAAAAGTAAATAAATAAAACCTTTAAAAAAAATTATTTGCAAACCAAAGACAAAGGGCCCCCATCCCACCCCAAAAAACACTCTCATCCTGTTGACTTCATGCCAAAACTCACCATTTTAAGAGCCCAGGGTTGTAATTCTTCCAGAAAATCTTTGTAGGCCCTAATTGCTTGGATAAGAGGTCAGTGTGTCCAGTAAACTTTAAATGATCTCATATATAATTGGTCCATGGACTACAACAAGAAGATTATAAAAGGAAGTAGAAATATTACTCTGAGGTCAGGTTTAAAGTCATCTATTGAAAACTGCTACCCAGGAACATAACTTCACAAGGGAAATCCTGGAAGAAATACTAAGTTTGATACTATATAATTTAACTTTAAGCACAAAGACATGAAGGAACCGCTTTTCAAAAGCTGCCAATTTCATCTAAGCTATGAGATTTCAGTTTTCATAGAAAAAGGCAAAAAAGCTTTAATTATCCATTTCAACACTTGCAGGTGAGAGACTAGGGACTAAGATGGTAAGTGGAAGTTATAATGGTCAAGGCAGAAGTTTAAAAAAACACACCAAAAAGCCCTAGATAATAAAAAACTGAAGATCAAACTCCTGTGTCCATTACATTCCAGGCACTGGGGACAGGAAGGACGGCCTGCTGTGCCCCACGCTGTGACACTGAGAGTGAGAAGGTGACAACTGACTATAAAATACAAGCTTTCATTGTCTCAGTCATGCACTCGCCAATTGAAGAAGTGTTACTTTGAAGAGGTACTACTGCTGTCCCGGGGTTTTTAATAGAATTTTAGACTTCCATATAAGAATATTTCCAGTCTACACCATCGGCCAGCTAGCAGGATTTCTATCATTCTATTAGATAGACATTAAATATGAATATCAAAGTTCATATTTTAACACTGTGGTTTTAATTTCCTCATTAGTAAAAGACAATGTGATTTTTAGTGCTCTGAATAATAACTTTGACAAAGACAGATATAAAACAGCACTGCCATGCCTCAACTATTTCAATATTTTTCAATAATCTCTCACACTTTTAAGTTCTAAAAGAGTTTTCTAACATACCAATCTTCTGTCCATTTCAAGACGTCTTTCGGAGAATACTAGCCAGAGCCAGAGAGACAGATTGTAAAAGGAAAATCAAACTGAAGTCAGGAAATCTAGGTTTCGCTACTAATTAATGAGTCTTCTGACATCTTTCTTAAGGTCCTATTTTCCTGGCTATGAAATGAGTTTCAGAGAGAATAATAATTGCTAAAGTTCCTTTCCTTAAAAAAGTCTATCATTTTATGTTTCATTTGAAAATATTAAATATCCAAAAGGAAAAAGCTAAATTGAAGCATAAGTACAGTAAGGAAAGTAATGCATTATCAAAGTTCAGCAGAATACCATTTCCAAAATATTTTTTTAAATAGCTCCAAGAGAGGGAAAAACTCCAACAAAGTTTTCTAATAACCAAAACCTGTAATCTCTAATCAATCAATCACGTAATAGCAAGCCCAAGAGTTGTAATTTTCTCATTTGGGATATAGTCTCCGAGACAAAAAAGAAAAAGTTCAAAGTATACAATAGTTGAACTTAATACAGTAAACAGATGTATAAAAACATGTTATAGTATGCAGTACAATATATCTGTCCGACCGATATGTAGTGACCCCATAATGCTTATGCGGACACATAAGATCTGGTTGAGCCCTGACCACTGTGGCTCAGTTGGCTGAGTGTCATCCCACAAAGCAAAAGGTTGCAAGTTTGATTCCCAATCAGGGCACATGGCAGGGTGCAATCAGGAGGCAACCAATCAATGTTTCTCTCACACATTGTTGTAAAAAAATTAACATAAAAAAAAAAGATTTGGTTGATCTAGCTCAGCCACTTACTTCAAGTTAACCAAATTCCCAACAGTCTTTTTCTTAGAATTGCGAAGAGTTACTGATAAGAAAGATAGTAGAAACTATGTACTACTGGGTAAAACATATGATATGCACCATCATCTTGATAGATAAAAAATAATGGATAAAAATACTTATATTGTGTTTATGGTAGGAATGACAATGAATGGATGGCAAGCACAAAAAATGCAAATTGGAGTCTATGAACCATCCAGCTACTTTCAATATAAACACTCTTCAGATAAATTTCAAAGTATAATAATACCAAAGCTACTAATAAAAAAAACACAAAAGAAATAACAAATTTTGATTATATAAGAGATGCATGAAAACAGTAATAAAAATTGAAAATATCTAAACCAGAAAATGTTAAGTTTTTCTGGGGGTTCTGATGACAAATTACAGGAAGGTTTCCTATATTTAGAAATAGATACCTTTTACACTTTGGGACTTGATCTGAGCCAGCCTCTGCATTGCCCCTCCTTCACTTGCAAAATATAAAAATATATTCATTCAAAGCCTATGTTTATAAGTTTCAAAACTGATATTATTGCTCAGATCCCTTGAATCCTTAAAATTAGTATAGTCTCGTTACTTTTCTCACTTCATAAGAAGATCCCCCAAGTGATTAAGTATTTGTGACTATGATAAAATATTTCATCAGAGCCCAGATAGTAAACTATGCCATCTTAGTTGTTAAGAGAAGGGAAGGATACCTATCCTCTGTTGAGAGCAATCAGGAAATGACTGTTTCCTGTTCAGGAGAGACTGAAAGAGCCAATGTTCTTTCCATACCATAAATACATTCAGTATTTTGATTTTGAATGAAAATTAAAGCTTATTTGAAGTTCTACAGCCATTTGTGGTCCTGCAAACAACCTGAGGGAAAGTTCCAAATCAAATCTAGATGAACTGTATTTGATTCATCTTTTAAGAGTAAGACTGAATGAAGAAAAGATATTTTTAGCATATCTTTTAAGCTGACTCAGAGCAGCCCTAGTAATGCCATACTCAGTGTCACAGGCATGGGGTGATGGAAAATGAAAGGGAACAAGAGGATGACTTCCAGACAAGACAGTGGCATAGGTAAACATGACTTACCGCCTTGCACAGCAATATCAAGATTACAACTAAAATATAGAACCATCACTCAGACCATCAGAAATGGAGTTGAAAGGAAGACCGAAAACTACGAATGTGGTATTAACGATACCACACCCATACAGACTGGTAAGAGGGGCAGAGGGGCAGAACTACCGTTCCCATATCCATGTGTGGTGATAAAAATTCAGGAGGGATATCTCGGGAGCAAGAAGTCCCAGCCCACATCAGGTTCCCCCACCCAGGTTTCCAGTGCCAGGATGATAAGTCTCCAAAACTTCTGGCTGCAAAAACTAGCAGGGATTGAGTTGGTGGAAGAAACTTCTGAAGTCCCAAGCAGTTTCCCTTAAAGAACCCACACACAAACTTACTCAGACTCTCTATCTCTGAGCTCCAGCACCAGGGTAGCAGCTTGAAAAGCATCAGTGGCATACAGGGAGGAACTGAAGTATCTAGCGTCAAGGCAGGACCCAGGGGACAGTTTTCTCCCAGAGAGAAAGGTAGGCAGAAGCCCTTGTCTTTTCCTGACCCCTGGCCCACTGAGCCACAAAGTCAGCAGGTATGATATCTAAGACTCCGAAACCTGGCTAACACTGTTAGCCCTGCCCTGGAGATCCCCTGAGACTCAATCCCACCCAATTTACCAGCCACCAAGCTGTTAACAGTGGCTTTTCCATATAAATGCTGGTCTTGGTTCATGATTCACAACTTCTTAAATCCTATCAAACAAGCAACAGCCAGCCTCAGTAAGTTCCCAGCCTCTGTGCTTGCTAGGCTCAGCACTAGCAGCAGCCAGCTTAGATTCACAGCGTGGCTTCACCTGGGAACCTCCAAGCCCAGCACAAGCAGCAGCCGTCTCAGATTGCTTTACTGCTCATGCAGAGTGGCCCAGGCAGAACACAAGTGGGGACTGAGCTTGGCCTACATCACTTGAGAAACCTCAGGGCCTATGCACCCAGCGGACAGCTACAGACCATGTCAGAGCACCACCACTCTGCCCCTGAACAGCTGATCCTCCATTAAGGGTGGACGTTGGGGGTCAGTGGTCATAGCCAATCCCTGCAGCTGAATGGCCTGGGCAAATCCCTCCCGTTGATCTGCAATCAAGGCTCAACTACAATAGGTGGATGTATTTAGCCCACACAAAGGGCACACTTCGAGTACCCAGCTTGGATGATAGGGAAGGCTATGCCACTGGACCTTATATAAAACCTACTGCATTACACCAAGCTACTACAACAGGGAGTCATAGCAGCTCAACCTAATACATAGAAACAAACACAGGAAGGCTGCCAAAATGAGGAGACAAAGAAACATGGCCCAAATGAAAGAACAGATCAAAATTACAGGAAAAACCCTAAACAAAATGGAGATAAGCATCTATCAGAAGAGTTTAAGAAGAGTTTAAAACATTGTTATAAGGATGCTCAGGGAATTTAGTAAGGACCTAAACAGCATAAAAAAGATCCAGTCAGAAACAAAGGATTCACTAATTGACATAAAAAACAATTTACAGGGAAACAATAGAGTAGATAAAGCCAAGAATTAAATCAATGATTTGGAACATAAGGAAGCAAAAAACAAACAGAACAACAAGAATAAAAAAGAATCCAAAAAAGGAAGATAATATAAGCAGCCTCTGGGACAACTTCAACATTCCAACATTTACCTCATAGGGTGCCAGAAAGAGAAGAGAAAGAGAAATAAATTGGAAATCTACTTGAAAAAATAATGAAAGAAAACATCTCTAATTTGATGAAGGAAATAGACATGCAAATCCAGGAAGCACAGAGAGTCCCTAACAAGATGGATGCAAACAGGCCCACTCCTAGACACATCATAATTACAATACTAAAGGTATTGATAAGGTTAAAGATCAAGAGAGAGTCTTAAAAGCAGTAAGAGAAAAGAACTTAATTACCTACAGGGGAGTTCCCATAAGACTGTCAGCTGATTTTGTAAAAGAAACTGCAGGCTAGAAGGGATTGGTAAGAAATATTCAAAGTCATGAAAAGCAGGGAAATACAGCCAAGATTAGCTCCACCCACCAAAGCTATCGTTCAGAATTGAAGAGCAGATAAAGAGCTTCCCAGACAAGAAAGACTAAAGTAGTTCATCATCACCAAACCATTATTATATGAAATGTTAAAGGGACTTATATAAGAAAAAGATCAAAACTATGAACAATAAGAATGGCAATAAATACATATCTATCAACAATTGCATCTAAAAAACAAACTAAGCAAACAAGAAGAATAGAGACAGAATCATGGATATGGAGAAAGTTTTGATGGTTGCCAGATGGGAGGTGTTGTAGGGTAACAGGTGAAGAGGTGAGGGGATTAAGTACAAATTAGTAGTTACAGAAGAGCCATGGGGATGTAAAGTGCAGTACAGGAACTGGAGTAGCCAAAGAACCTATACACATGACCCATGGACATGAACAATGGTGTGGGTGTTCCCTGAAGGAGTGGGTGGTACTGGGTGGAGGAGGGTAACAGGGTAAATTGGGACAACTGTAATAGCATAATCAATAAAATATAGTTTTAAATTATTAGCTAATTAATTTAAAAAGGAAAAGGAAGAAGAACCAGGAGACTGGGAAAATGGTTGTGTCAGGGACTCATTTACTGAGCTACATGCGCCAGGCACTATCGCACACATGTCACTGATGCTATTTGATTGAATCCTTACAATATATCCATGAAGTTGAAATAATCATCCCCATATAACCAAGGAGACTCAGGTCAGTTGAATGACTACAGAAATTAACACATTTAAATATAAAAGAAAGAAAATGAAATTCACACATCTAGAAAGTAGTACAGATAGCATCTCCCTTCAACCCTCAAAGTGCTAAGCCTCCAATCCCCTACACAAAACCACCCCCTCAACAAATCCGTGGTAATCTTAAAAATAAAAAAAGAAAGTAGTACAGACAAAATTATAAATATAATTTCCCCTCAAGCAGTTGCTACCCTATAGAACTCAGAATACATAAAAGTTTTCATACTGTCTATTAATAGTGGATATTATTCCTGACTTCTGAAGTTTATTATAAAACATTAGCCACATTCATAATAAGAGCGAAAAATCAGAAAAATTAGTGATTTTCAATTATTGTATACCTAGGGCATGTAAGTTGTTATAGAATATTTTGTTAATTTTTCTCTAGATAAGTATAATAAAGAATTATGTCACTAGTCTAACCCCAGAAAAGAAAACCTATTTATTACAATAATATAATTAGGCATACCAATAAATAATGGAACATTAAAAATAACTCCTTTTATAAATAATTATAAAAGAATTTCAATTCCAGCCTAACAACCAGAACAAGCCAGTTAATCTACAAAAAACAGTTTCTTGAAAGCCCATCATACAGCTAAAGATACTAAGAAACCTAAATGAACTAGATTCTAAAAAGTAATGAGCCCTTTCAAGGAGAGAAAAGACGCACAGCTAGTTTTTATTCCTAGTAGAGCAGGAGGAGAAAGTATCTGCCATAGATGTGTCAGGATCATCAAGGTAAACTTTTAACAAACTTGTAATGGCCACAGATGGGCCGGCGTGATAAATTAATCGACTGAGAAGTCCCAGCCACAGAGAAAACCTCCACCTACCCATGAACACTTCTCCACTGGCCTTCACTAAATATACAGGGGAGTTCACTAAAAACCAGGTGCAGGACAGGAGCTGAGAAACATCCTTCCTGAAGCATGCTGGACATTTCTTTACAAAGCAAGTCAACAACCCACAAAGGGCTGGGGTTGGGACGGAAAAAGCAGCAGAAATCTTTCCAAAACACTTCAGATCTTTACTCAGTGCAAGGTAGTTCTCAAGGACGATGCTGAAGCAAAAGAGCTAAGATAAATCCCTTTGAGGCTCTCTTGACCTTCTCTGACATGGCCTCTGAGCAACAGAAGCAAGGCAACTGGACAAGAAAGATGTGAGTTGCAGAAAGCAGAATACAGGACTCGATGCAAAAAGAACTCCCCAGTAATGCAAACAGCTGGTAGCTATAAAGCAAAGAGAGGTTGACTATCACGTGTAGACCTAGAGATTGAGATATAAAACATTAAGAGAACTCTGGAATCTCACTAGAATTTGGATCCCAAACCAGCTGAAGGGAAAATTCTAGTCCTTTCCTCAAAACATGTAAAGTCCTTCCGCTTTAAATGGAATCTAATGAAAGCTAAACAAAGTCTAGGACCTCTGAAATCCACTCTTCCATAAAAGTAATAAGGACACTAGCAAAATTTGCCAACAATCAACTTTTTCAGAACTCTAGTAATTAACAAAAGACTCTCAACAGTCTGACAATATTTATCCAAAGCGATGGATGAACCCCAGTAACAACAGTGAGCTTTATGGTGTTTTAACTTAGGCTGTTCCCATCTCTCTCCCCACATCTATGGTAGTCTTGAGAACCAACTGCCGACGTTGATGGTGAAACCCATCAGTCTGGCAACCACTGACAGGGACAGTACAGGGCTGGAGCTCCCCAAATGCACCTAACACAGGGAATTCTCCATATTGGCCTGTCTAGCAGCACCCTAAAAAGAAAAGCTCTTCTTTGAATTTGTCTTTATTTGACCCTCTCAGAACTCCCTGTGTAGAAACAGCACTACCCTAGCACCTGTCGGAAAAAAAAAAACCAGTTATACTTGCTTAACAGCACAGCTGCCTGAGGAAGCAAAACTACTTCAAGCTAAAGGAAAAACTGGGAATGAGATGGCCAAAGGAGGCTTTGTATAGCTCCAGTGCGTGCCTAGGTGTCTAAAAGGCTACGCACATGTCCAGGGAAGTCCTGAGAAGGGCCAAATCTCACACCACTGGCTGACATTAAAGCTTTGCACAAGCAAAAAATGAAAGCTAAAACACATTTGTAAGTTTATGGGAGACCCTTCTGCATGGCGTGGGCCCAGCTCCCACTCGGAAAGGCCAGTGGAAAGCGAGGTCCGGTACACAGGACCCACACCCACGGATAGGTTCTCCTGTGGGAAATTAGGCCTGCATTGTCCCTAGGCTGCTTTGAGGCTTGCTTTCTGCTAAAACTCCCTAACCCTGAATTGAGGCAGCAAACGTTTACTGCATATCTTTAAAGTAACTTCCTAAAGTCTGTGCTAAACCTTCCAAGGAAGAGTGTTACCGGTTCAACCACTTTTCCCTTTACATTTGCAAATATCCTTTCTTTTTTGATGTAATTAGCAACATCCTCTCCTTTGTTTTCTGTAAAAGATAACCACCTAAAGTGAACCTGTGCATAGTAAATGAGGACCATCCTCAATGTAATGTGCCCAGAAAAGCAATAAAAGCCTGTCAAGGCAAGGGCCAGGGCACTCTTCTCTTGAGAGAGTGGCCGAGGTGCTCCAAGGTGCTAGTAGTCCTTTTGTACTACAGGATTTGTACTGGCAATGCTCCAGCTGCCTGGAGAGGCTCCCAGCAGGCGTGCTTGGCCAAAATGTGGCTAGCGCACTCGGTAAAACCCACGGCTGGCTGACCCGGACCCAAAGGGGCCAAGACTGGTGGACCGGGCGGTCTCTCGTCTGTGCGCAGATAGACCAGGAGAAAAAGCTGGGGAGCGGAGCAGACCGTGCAACCCACCATCACAGGGAAATAAAGGCTCAAACCACCAATGGAAAACCCGTGTGGTGGTTGAGGCAGCAGCAGGAAGAACTCCCAGGTTCACTGGAGAGTTCATGGAGAGACCCACAGGGACTAGGAACTATGCAAGCCCGCCCACCCACCCCAGAGCCAGGACAGAAGCACCCAACTTGCTTGTGGGTAGCAGGGGAAGTACAGAGAGCAGAGCAAGCACCATTGTTCTCTCAGCCCCGCCCCCACAGGCAGTGTCACAACACAAAGAAGTGGGTTACCCCACCCTGGTGAACACCTAAGGCTCCGCCTCTTAAATTAACGGGCGCACGGAGGGGAAAAAAAAATGGCCCAAATGAAAGAACAGAACAGAACTCCAGAAAAATTACAACTAAGAGATGAGATAGCCAACCTATCAGATGCACAGTTCAAAACACTGGTAATCAGGATGCTCACAAAATTGGAAGAAAGTTGGACACAAATAAATGAACAAATGAAGGATACGCTAAAGAAAATGGGGGGGGGGGGGAATGTGCAGGGAACCAATAGGGAAGAGAAGGAAACTGGGACTCAAATCAATGGTGTGGACCAAAAGGAAGAAACAAGAATTCAAAAGGATGAGGAGAGGCTTAGGAACCTCTGAGACATCCGTAAACGGCTCAACATCCGGATCATAGGGATGCCAGGAGAAAAGGAAGACCAAGAAATTGAACATTTATTTGAACAGATAGTGAAGGAGAATTTCCCCAGTCTGGCGAAGGAAATAGACTTCCAGGAAGTCCAGAAAGCTCAGAGTCCCAGAGAGGCGGGACCCAGGGAGGAACACATCAAGGCACATCATAATGACATTACCCAAGATTAAAAATAAGGAGGGAATCTTACAGGCAGTAGGAGAAAAGGAGACAGTTACCTACAAAGGAATTCCCATAAGACTGTCAGCTCATTTCTCAAGGGAGACCTTTCAGGCAAGAAGAGGCTGGAAAGAAGTATACCAAGCCATGAAAGGCAGGGACCTACATCCGAGAATACTCTAGCCAGCAAAACTTTCATTTAGAATGGAAGGGCAGATAGGGTGCTTCTCAGATAAGGTCAAGTTCAAGGAGTTCATCATCACACAGCCTTTATTATATGAAATGTTAAAGGGATTTACATAAGGTATGGAGGGATATCAACAGGGGAGTGGGACGGGGAGAGAGGAGGAAAAAGTGCAGAGAAAAAGTAGCATAAACAGTAGGTAGAAAACAGACGGGGAGGTTAAGAATAGTGTAGGAAATGTAGAAGCCAAAGAACTTATGTGTATGACCCATGGACAAAAACTAAAGGGCGAGGAATGGGGGGGATGTGGGGCGGAGGGGAATAAAGGAGGGAAAATGGGACAACTGTAATAGCATAATCAATAAAATATATTACAAAAATAATAATAATAATAATAGGCAAAAACTCCCTTAAATTGATGGGAAAACATTAATCTCTACATCCAAGAAGCTTAACAACCTTCAAATAGGTAAAACTGAAAATGATTTGTTATTACACATACCACAGCTAAACTACATATCAAAAGCCAAAACCAAAGAGAGTATCTGACTCCACATCAGAAACTATGGAGGCCATAGGCGGTAAGATGACATACTCAAAGTGCAGAAATAAAATAAAACCTGTCAAATCAAAATTCCATATCCAGTAAAATTATCTCTCAAACAATGAAGGCAAAATTAGGAAAT
>PVJI01025388.1:0-20540 GCA_004026765.1 Micronycteris hirsuta | reverse complement strand
CAAAAAAAAAAAAATCAGGTTGAAAAGGAGGCCTCCTAAACTTGGTTTTAGGCTTAATACTAAGGAAAAGAGATTTGAGGGTTATTTTACCTTGTTGTTAGTCAAAAGGGGGCTTCAGATTTCTCCCCTGGGTGACCTAAACTGTAATCTGTCTCCATAGCCCTCTGTTAATACTCCTTCCATTTGTGAGGAAATTATAGTGACCGAAGCAGCTCGACTTACTTCCTCTAATCTCTCGGCAGAGAAATTAAAAAGACAACAGACGGTGCTGTCTGCCTGGAATTCTGCATGACATAGAGAGTATTGATCGGGACAAATCAATCAAAGAAAACAATCTCTGTTTAAGGAGAATGCATCTTTAATCGCGGTAATCCCTTTAGTAAATTGCTTTCTCTGGTGACATTGCTTCCCTAATTATAGCTTGCTCATTTTGATTTTTACTTTACATTGTTGCTTGCTGCTGTTGCCATTGCTGACAGCAATGAACTTATTAGCAGCATTAACAGTTCTCAGCCAAGTGGGTCTCAGGACCAAATGCCACCGCTTTTGCAAGTGAATCAAGGGTCACCAGACAATTATATTTCCTTCAGCACTTTCTCAAAAGACTTATTTTCCACCCCCTTAATAATTTCAGTTCTCCAATCCAAGAAGACCTCTCAACATCTCCCAAAATAAAATTGGAAAAATAAAAATGCAGAATAATAGTACAATGGGTACCAGACCACTGTGACAGCTTATATACTAATGTGTGCTCCACAACCCAATTTGTATGGTTTAGCATACTTCTTTTCTTTTTTTTTCTGAGTAAGGTTTTTACCAACTAGTTCTATTTACTTGTTTGTTTGTTTTGCTGGAGAGGGACAAAGGGGGAAATATACTGATGTTCTTGATGAAAGCACCCTATTGCTCAGTCACATTCAGCAGTGAGTCACTGTGACTCACTCCCAAGTCATTTGTCATGGCAAGTGTGTCCAGCTAGATTTGCTTTCCATAGCTTAGAAATGCATAGTTTATTTTAAATGATTTTTTTAAAATAGCCATTGCATTACGGTGACATTATAAGGTGATGTTTTCCTTAAAGATTCCTTAATATTTATCCTGTTATCTTCTTGATATCCTCTACATCATCTTTCTGAGAAATAACATCTCCCCTTTCTCTACCCATCTTTTCTAACCAGTCCTTCCCACTTTCAGTCCTTCTGTCCCGCAACTTAGCTCCCATGCAGCATAAATTCCTACATGCCAAGGTTATTCTAGATGTATTCTTATGGAAATACACCACATAATCCACAAGCATTTATCAGGATATTCACTGCAGCACTGTTTGCGCCAAGGAGAAATTAGAAACAAAGTAACTGACTATGGGAGAGGAAATGGCTAAGTGTGTTATATTCATACCAAAGGAGTGAGGCAGGGCTACATGTATTGTCATGCAAATATTTCCAAAAGTATCTATCCTATGCATATGCATAGAAAATACATTTACCAGTAATTACCCCAGGGGAGCTGTGGGAGGAGAAGTTTAAAGAGGGGGCTTTCTTTTTATTTACTCTATTTACTAAGGTATTGTTAGGCTCTTTCGCTTCAAAAATGTATTCATTTGTTGAATAGTTAAATTAACAACATAAAAAGACTATGTAAAGTGCGGAGGATGTTTTGCAGGAGGGAGGACAAGATAGGTGGCTGTCGCAGTCCTCCAGGTGAGAGATAATGAGAACATAATTTGAGGAGCAGCAGTAGCAAACAATGGCAATGGAAAGGAGAATTCACAAATTATTAAGGAAACAGAATTTACAGCATTTGATAATTAATTATACCTGAAGCATAAATTATATACATGTATACATGTATTTACAGCATGAGATAACAAATTATACCTGAAAAAAGAAGGGGACTATAAGGTGATTTGCGGGTTTCTGGCTTGGGCAACTAGATGGCTAGGTAGAGGCATTTACTTCTGAGTAAATAGAGAAATCCGCAGTGATAGATAAAACCAGGGCCACAGATGAAGGCATTCAAGGCTTGTAAAGTGAGAAGATGAGGGGCTGAGAGAGAGAAAAGCAGCCTGTAAAGGAAAAAGAATTTCTGTGAGGATGATCAGAGGCAGAGGAGGGATCCAGGAGGAAGCTGTGTCAGAAAGGGGGACACCAACTTTCAAGAGAGAGTGGCCAACAATATTGGAAGCTGTAGAGAGCTTGGGATGAAAAACTAAGACTCCACTGAGGGGTTACGTATAAACTGGCATGAGGGATCTTATTGGGTGTTGTTCGAAAATTGATGATGGTTTCACACCTTGCTAAATTTACTAAAAATTATTGAATTGTACACTTGAAATTCACTTGAAATGGATGAATTTTATGGTATCTAAATTATACCTCAGTAAAGTTGTCGAAAAAAGTAAAAAATGAAAAAAGAGTATACATTGGAATTTAGTTTGGAGTGAGCTATGATTCCAGGGGAACTTTCCAGTTTAATCTTTTTTTTTTAAAGATTTTATTTTTTTTTATTTATTTTTAGAGAGAGGGGAAGGGAGGGAGAGAGGGAGAGAAACAGCAATGTATGGTTGCCTCTCACATGGCCCTCATGGGGACCTGGCCTGCAACCCAGGCATGTGCCCTGACGGGGAATCGAACCGGGACCCTCTGGTTCCCAGCCCGCGCTCAATCCACTGAGCTACACCAGCCAGGGCCCAGTTTAATCTTTTATTCTTAATGGCTGGGGAAAGAAATGAAATAAAGTGACAGGAAGTATATGAGATTACTGGTGCTACACCCTGATCCTCTCTCACTCTCTTGCAATATCAAAAACTACTTCATATGTTTGATTTGCTTTTCAACAAGCAAAAGCAATGAATATTATCACCCTATTCCCTGTCTGTTTTATTAATTACAGAATAGTTGCTGTATTTATTATTATTATTATTATTATTATTATTATTATTATTATTATTATTTAGCATGTATATTCAGAAGTTTAGGGTACCAGACTATAAGGTCCCAGTTTTAATCTGTTTTTGTTTTTAATGCTTACATTTTAATGTGTGTAAACATAGCTTCTTTATTGACTCTTTAAGGCCTTTTCACTTTAAAATCTCATCATTCATTTTCTGACACCTCTATTTCCCGTAATTTGACTTCGCCAATAATAAGATAGATGTGTTTCTCTTGGTTAATGAGCATATTTGATGTATTCTGTAGACAGGTAAAAACAGTATGGAAAACTTCTGCCCCTTCTTAGTTATAAGAAACCAGGGCTGCCCTTGACCCCACTTAATTAAAGTGTTCATTTCTTGCCAATAGCGTCTTCTTTTGATTTTGGTTTAATATCTTCTTGTTGACTTTTAAACTCTTCCTTAGTAATCTGGCTGTCTGTCTGCTCTTTCTCGTGGCAGAATTTTCCTTTTTTCCTTTTCTATCTTTACAGCCATGGGTTTGTGCCACTTGGCATCTTTTTCACCTTTCCTTTGCCTCCCTTTGGACTTCCTTACTTTGTTCTAATGTCCACAGAGCTATTTGTATGAGGGCCATCCAGCGCTTTCTCCTCAGTTGCCTTCTCTTTGGTTCTCTCCAACTCATGTCCTAATCATGTTCCCAAAATGAACTTTCTCTGTCTGATGCCTCTTCTCTCTTTGGATCCTGAGTGATAGATACCATTATGTGGCTGTGTTGAGCAAGATGCCTGTCACCTGTGAGTTACTGCTAATCATTTCCTATTGTTAGGAAAAAAGTTGATGTAAACAATTCCTGATTTGGTTGTGCCCCCTCCTGTGTAGGAATCCGCACCGTATATGTACGTTTTGTACTGCCTGATAAAGGTTCCCACGATTTCTTGAGACTTAGCCCCAGTTTAGCATTCTGGATGGATTGTGTGGTTCTTTCTCCCCACCTTAGGCAGGTCAGTAGTTACTCCCTTAAAATTATGACTTGGTTGATAATTCCTCGGCAGACTTAAAGCCCTCATCTCTAAACTAGCCACGGTCCACCAAAGGCACTGATCACTTTCTTTGAGAGAAGATCCAAAGCAGTCTCTTTAGATCCCCCTCCAGAAAATGTCTGTGTCAAAACGTAGGGATGCAAAGGTCACTTGAACCCTGTCCCTTCACCCGCACACCTGCCATGAAACCTCTAAAGACCTAAATGAAACCCTAGAATCTCAGGGTTAAAATGGACACTGGAAGCTAAGTGCTTTCACCCTTATTCTATGTTTGAATCCCTTCACCAATCACTCTACCAAATGGCTGTCCAAACCCTCATGGCCCATCTCTGGAGATTCCTATGTCTGCTTGGATGCAGCCTATGAAATTTTCAGATTGCACTAAGTATTAGAAAGCTTTAAAATGCCTCTTGAGTCTAAATCATTTTGCCTTAGGAGAAAGACAAGACTATCAAACAGCAGTCACTAAAATGGCATGACTATGGAGCAAGAAAAATCTGAGATAGAGAAAGAAAGGAGGGACATTGAGCAAAGGGGGCATGAGCAGGTGCGGGAGATTGGGCAGTGCCACAGAGGGAGGTCTGTGGTGCTACAGGGAAAAATGAGGGAATCTGAGCTGAGAGATAGGAATGGTGCTGAGAGATAAACAGCAAGGGAATGGAAACACCGCTGGAAGATTAAGGAATGAGATACTAGAACCTCTTCTAAAATAAATGATGTTGGTTAGAGGTTTATTTTTTTTAAGATTTTATTTATTTTTAGAAAGAGGGGAAGGGAAGGAGAAAGAGAGGGAGAGAAACATCAATATGTGGTTGCCTCTCCTGCACCCCCTGTTGGGGACCTGGCCCACAACCCAGGCATGTGCCCTGACTGGGAATCGAACTGACGACTCTTTGGTTCACAGGCTGGCACTCAGTCCACTGAGCCACACCAGCCACGGCTCGTTAGAGGTTTAAGTCAAAGCGAGGAGGAACAGAAAAGTACTTTAAAGGTTCAAAATCTAACAGAAGATTCAAAACCTTACCCTTGGCCTAAGGATATGGAAAAGAACACTGTGGAGACAGGGGAGAATGTTTAGTAGATCAATGACTGGACAGAAGAGGATAATTGGACATAGGAAATGAGTTAAAGAGCAATGGAAAGAGACAGTGAAGTGAATAGAGAAATAGAAAGGGGGGGGAATGAAAGCACAGAACTTTTAGGTTAAGGAATTGTATTTATTCCTGTGCCAGAACGTAATTGTATTTTCCTGGCAGTCATCCCACAGACCTCTGCAAGGGGAACAGGGTGCCAGCATGTTTACTGCAGGTTCTGAAGTCTTATTGCTTTGTACTATTATAGCCAAGTGAGGGACTTCATTAACAAAGCTTATTTTGATGTCACAGAGACAGGCACTGAAATTTCAATACTAGCAGCTCCCGCACTTGGGAATCAGTGGCAATGGAAAGGGCAGGGTGCGGCCCAGCAATGGATCGACTGTGAAGCAAAGGCAGGGGTCAAAAGTGTGGGAACCCAATCATGAAGGTTTGAAGTGACAAATAAATAGAGCCTGCTCACCAGAAAACCTGTTTCCTTTCCAGCACGGAACACAGAATGCCAGCATGTGTCAGCTGCTTACAGAGCAAGGCATCACGTTCCAGGCAGCAAAAGAGAATAAGAAAATAATCTTTGTAGATTCCATCCACATTGAGTGCTGTGAACTGATGCTGTGGGTAATGAGAACTGACTATTGTCAGAAGGGCTTTGGAATCTAGAAGTCAGGGTTTGAGCCCTGCCATTTGCTCCCTGAGCTACCCGCCATTGGTCCAGCCTTTGTCTTGTCTTCATCATAGCTCTGTGGGACTCCTTCTCCTAAGAGAATCATCAGTTAATGAGGATAGACTCCTTGGGAAGGGTGTCTGCTAGGGAGGTAGCCCTTCACCTGCTCACTGTCAGTAGACTGGGGATACCTGTTTATTTGTGTAGCCGTTGATCCATGCATTCATTCATTCAGTCAGCAAACGTGTTTTTTAAGAGTCTGTGCTAGACAAATACTGTGTTTCAGCTACAGAGAGGAATAATACTCATTTCTTATTTTGATGGGAATCATAGTCAGGTTGAAGAGAGGAACATAGCAGTGACTAACTCAACTATGAAGCACATTGAAATTAGTGCTGTAATACAAATACAATCCAATAAATAGTCAGAAAAGGAAGTGATTAATTTCGGTGGAGTGAGAAGGGAACACTTTGTGGAAGAGATGTTATATAACACAAGGCCCAAGAGATACTATCCCAGGCTGTGGGAGCAGCAAGAAGAAAAACTTGGGAACTTCAAAGTACTAACCATTTTCAGTAAATGATGAATGGGTTGGTATGACTACAGTATATAGTGCCTGAAAAAATATATGGGCAGTGGGAACTGGAAAGCAAGACAAGCTGAGATGGAGACACTCATGAATGCCACGCTAAGGAATGAAGACTTTATCCCACATGCAGTATACAACCATCAGAGGATTCTGAGGAAGAGAGAAATGTGATTCAACATGTGGTTTAAAGTATTGTCTTGCTCTTGCTATCACAGAATAGAACATTTATTTTTCCTGGACAGCAATGGGCCATTAAAAAGCAGTGGGTATCTTGTCTAACTGGGGCATTGAGGACTATGGGGGGAGTGGGAGAGGAGAGGGCAGATGAGAAAAAGAGGAGAAATATTTGATATCCGAAGACAGAGGAGACAATGCCTATGTGACTATGAGAGTGGGGGCTGACCGACAGCCTGCATCTGAAGATGGGAAGGTAGGAGGGTGGAGCCAGTGTGACAATGTGTTCTTCCAAGTAAACTGAGGGGAAAATAGCCTCAATTCCCCAAGTGCCATTGATGAGGAGGGAGGCATTTCATGACTGAAGAGTTTTTTTAAGGAACAAATGCCGATGGAACAACTTAGGGCGGCTTTTCATCTTCCATTTATGAGGACACCTGCCTGCTATTGCTTTCCAGACTGCAATGTTCCCGCACCCAAGCTGAGTAGTTTTAGGGATTTAAGCCATGTTGACCTATTGACTATTTTACCAGTAATTTTCCTTGTTGTTTCACTGCCAGGACATGGGAATTGTTTTAGTTCTCAGGTACATTTTCAGTAAGTTTTCCCACAGCTAATTAAAACTGGAAGATTACCAGACTTTGGGTTTTCCCATTCAAGTATATCTAAAGCCCTGGCCCAAATTCTATCAAAGTACTTTTCATTGAGCATCTTGGAATAAAGCCACTCCCTCACTCTTCCCATCCCTCACCAGCAATTGGATTTGGCTACTGCAAGTGACATTTTGGGTTTTCCTTCTACATCCTCAAAGCCAAATGATGCATACCTCTGTACTGCATCATGCCTGAAATTTATATTATAAACATAACCCGGTGAATCCAAATCATTAAATTTTTAAAGTAATGAGGACAGTGTATTCTTCGATCAATTTTTAACATGGTTTCAGCTTAGCATCATTTGTGCGAGTCATGAAAGTAAATATAAGTTTCCTGACTTTATATAAAAATTTCTTAAAATAGTTATCCTCAGACAAAAACCCTTGACAAAAATTGCCCCTGTCCTCCATTCCCAATTGAAGAGCCATTTCTGCAATTCTAGTGTAGTGCTTAAATGTCCAAATGAACTAACTTAATTTGACTTTAAAAGCACCAAAGGAGCCTGGCTGGTGTAGCTCAGTGGATTGAGCGTGGGCTGGGAACCAGAGGGTCCCGGTTCGATTCCCAGTCGGGGCACATGCCTGGGTTGCGGGCCAGGTCCCCACTGGGGGCCATGTGAGAGGCAACCATACATTGCTCTTTCTCCTCTCCCTTCTCCTCTCTCTGAAAATAAATAAATAAAATCTTTAAAAAAATAAAAATAAAAGCACCAAAGGAATATGATTTGGAGGTGGAGATTTGGTATCCGGTAGATTCACACACACTCAGCCCTCTACAAAGCAAAATATCAGAGTAGCAGTACGCTCTCCTTAGGCTCTGGGGTGTACCCATTATGTTGTTATATTTTGGTTTCTATAGTTTATTTTTTAATCATGGTAAAATATATATAACATAAAATTTGCCATTTTAGCCATTAAGTGTACAATTCAATAGAACGATTACATTAAGAATGTTTTGCAACCATTCCACTATCTCTAAAATTTGCCTATTCTGCTCAGTTATATTTCATGAAAGTGGAATCATATACTATGTGGTATTTTGTGACTGGCTTCTTTCACTTAGTCTCATGTTGTCAAGGTCCATACACCTTGTAGCGTATGTCAATACTTGATTCCTGTTTTGTACCTCAATGATATCATATTGTATGGGTGTACTATATTTTGTTTATCTACTCATCCACTGATGGACACTGGGGTTGCTTTCACCTTCTGGCTATTATAAATAATCTGCTATAAGTGTTGTTGTACAGGAGACTAATCAGTATTCAAGGAATCCAAATCAGCTCCCATTCTTTCACGTCACTGCTATCTGGTTTTGACCTAAGCACCCTACTGAAACTTTTCTCAAAAATCTTCCAAAACCTTCTAATTGACAAAGATGAGGAAGGCCAGTAGCTTCTTCTCAGTGCTTATGTTTGGTGACCTCTATAACATTCAGCCACGCAAACCTTCCTTCCCTCTTTAAAATGTTCTCTTCCCTTGCTTTCTTTAAGCCTGCTCTCTTCATCTTCTCCCCTGGCCCTAGCTGAACAGTTTCTCTGTCACGAACTTTTCCACTGACTCTCAAGCCCAGGGGAATGAGGTAACCTCTTCTGTGGGCTGTCAGGGCTTTGATAAGCTGTGATTCCTGTGGAGCTGTTAGGCATCCTTGGGGGAGAAGAATCTGTAGACATGAGAGTCATAGTCACGGCATTTGTGAAAGCTGCTGATAATTCTGGTGCTGATGAGGAGAGCCAGCACCTACAGCACCACTCATTACTGTCAGGGCTTCCTGGATGGAGTTATTCTGTTACTGGGAATATGACTTTACTCATGATATATCTAACTAGGTACACTAGTAGCCCATTTTTTAACAAGTCTACAGCAAAATGGTTTATTTTTCAAAGGGATTAAGTGATATTTTTGTTTGTTCCTTTCATAATGGCTGAATGCAATAACAAAGCATAGTTAGTGCTTGAAACCCCTAGAAATCATTTTATATTAGAAAACTAAGCAGTCTAAGCCCAGTTAAGGGCATTAACCGGCGTGTTTCCCCTTTGACAAAGAAGTTGTCATAGAAAAGACTATGTTAAGACGTGAATAAGGAATTTGTGAGTTAGAGTATCCAGCTTGGTAGTTGACAAAGCCCCGGTGACCCTAACAGGTTGCCTAACAGTGCTTTAAGATCTTTCACCTAAGTGCGTCGTACATCAGTGAAGAGCGAGAGTGAACACCTGCTCCCGAGGATCTGGGACACAACCTGAAGGTGCTAGTCAGAATGAAACATTTTATGAAGTCTTAAATGAGCTTGCACATAGTGCTTTTATACTCCATCATAATGGCCTTGTATGTTTCAGTATGCAATAGTGTGCCTTCCACCTATAGATTCCTAGGAAGAAGCATACCATGGCTTCATGTGCCCACAGCCCACTGCAGTGTAATCTGATGATACACATACCCCAGATTGAGCGGCAGAGGCCTAGAATAAGAGAGGCCATGCCTATACTCATGGGGAAAGCCATCGTATTCTTTCAATATCTCATAGTTGGAACTGAGGGTGTTTGTGGGCTAAAATTAGCTGTAAGCAAAGAAGTGGGCATCTCCCTGCCCCAGCCCTCTTCCAGGAGCAGCCATTGTATTATTCCTAGGATTTACAATCATTTACTAGGCAAGATTGGCAGCTCACTTATTTGTTAGAAGGCACATAATAAAATGGGTCCATTCTTTTAAAGGAGTCCCATTAGAGCAATTAAAAACTAGAGGCCTCAAGCGTGCCAGCTTGCCCTCATCGGATCTATGAAGAAGAAAATCTAGACTCCTAGAAACCCAAAGGTCATTCGCAAAGTCGCTTTTTTCTGCTTTCAAGTCCAGGTAGTCATGTCGCACCTGAAGGTTCACATAGGAGGGAGGGTGGATGTGGCAGGAAGGAGGATTGTGTTGAAGGGAGGACAAGGAAAGCAACATCTGTTTGGGACTCATAAGTGAACAGTGGAGCCCAAGGGCTTCTGTGGGAATGGCCAGCAGAGTGAGCAGTCATGCAATGAACATGATTCCTCCAGAGGTTTCCTCAGTTTTAGTCTCTGGGGTCTGTCAAGCAGTGTACCGAAAGGTTGCTCATATTCATGTCTTGGGGGCCAACTGTATACAGCAAATGCAAAACACGGGGATAGCAGTATTGCTCTGTTGCTATATTAGGGCCAGATTGAAGCCATCTGCTGGTGCAAGTTTGGCAAGATCGGGAAACCGCCATGTTTGGCTCAACAGCAGCATTCTCTCCCCCGGTATTGTGATAGCAGCTCTTCTCTCAGGCTTCCCTGTGAAGTCTGCCTCCTGGTGTGGGTGAGGCCTCTAGAGCACAGGTGGCAAACACAAGGCCCATGGGGCGAATCAGGACCCCACCTTGTTTTATCCGGCCCGGCACCTTGTTTCTACCCAGCGGCAGCGCTTGCTCTTGCTTAACTGTTAAGGAGTAGTCACTTGTATACAGTCCTAAAGTTATATTCGGCCCTTTGAAGGCAACCACGAGGCTGATGTGGCCCCCGGTGAAAATGAGTTTGACACCCCTGCCCTAGAGGAATACATTGCCCTCCTTGATGCCATCAGAGAGCTCAAGCATTTGCTTCCTATTATATGCTCAAGACCCCATGGGCACTGTAATGGCCCAAACAAAGGTGTATCTCACTGGCTGACACGTTGTCCTTGACTGCCTGTGCACGCCTGCTTGATACGCCGCAGGTCCAGTCACTTCTCCCCCAGTGCTTTGTGTGTACTGGCCTCAGTGGCAGTCGTGGGGCCAAGGTTTAAAGAAAAGAAAACCAGTTAGGCGTGGACTTATTTATTGCCAGTGCCTCTTATCCAAGATTAGAACAGCCAAAGAAGAAAGAGGATTCAGAATTTGGTAACTGATGAAGATCACCAGAAAAACTCACATCCCGAGAGAAGCAAGCTGATGGCACGTGCTTGGTGATGGAGGCTCTGCTGGGGGCGGCCACACTGGCTGGTGCGCGCAGCGAGATGATTGTGACCTGCAGCAAACTGCGTCCCTTACTGGGCTCCGAGAGCCTTGGCAGCAGAGAGAAATAAAACTAAAAGGAAATTCAGAGTCCATCCAGGCCAACACCCTGATTTAGCAGATGGGGTGACTGAATTGAATCCCCGAGGAGAGGGAAATGACTTGCCAAATGTGACATAGTAAGTCTGCTGTAGCCTCTTTAAGAGCTCCACCAGGAGATGGAATAAGACTACAGAGTTCCCCACTGACTGTTTTACCCAAAAGAAAAAGCAGGGTGAAAAAGAAACTTTCAATGTAACTTGCAGACCTTAATGACCGATGATTATTTTAAAGGGTTTATCTAATCTGCCACACAGAGAACAGGGCTGGCAAAATGAGCGTCAGGGCCAAGTGTGTAATTAGTGCAGATTCTTGGGCCTACCCTCTGGGCATAGTTAACATGATGACAAATATAAACAAGTTTTTGGATTTAACAGGAAAATCTTGCTGGCCCCAAAAGTTTTCACTGACGTTCAATGGCAAGAGAGAAACATTTTATGCGCATTATATAATATGCACCTAACACAACAGAGATCCGTTCTGGTAAATCACTGATGGACATTAAATATGAAAAGTTTCAAAGAAGACGGTTTGTGGTGATGCCCCTAGTACATCTGGTTTGTAGCAAACTGAGAATGTTTTGGTTAGGTGTAGATTTAGCTTCTTTGTGTTTAAAATATACATATATATATTTGCTACTGTCTGATCCCCAGATACTGTTCCACAGGCTTCTTTTTTCCAAGACAAGATGTCTGACAACTCTCTCCCACTTAGGGCTGTCCTCCACACTATTAACGATGATTTTTCTAAAACAACACAAACCCGATTATCTGGTTTCCTTCCTTGAAAACCTTCAGGCTCCCTACTGCCCACAAAATAAAGTCTCAGCATTCCTAATCCACCAGGATTTGGCTGTTAATTGTCCTTTCTGCCTTAACTGTTATCCCCCACCAGGCAGTACTCACGCACACACAGGCCTCACAACAACGTATACTCTGTATTCCCTTCCAACATAGAGGCCGCTTGTTCCCTTGTCAGTATGGCCTACATACAATGTTTGATATTGGTGATTTTGGTCCAGCGAAACCCACTGCTTAAAATGAATAACATTTCATTAGCCTTGCCATCGTTCCGCCCATCCTTCATGGTGTAGATTATAGCCCAATTGTTCCGAAAAGTCTTCCCAGATTGTTCTAGTTGACATTTTTCTCTCTCCGTTCTTTCCCCATGGTGTACAGCTTATGCCCTTCTCTGAGCCTGTGCACTCTCTGGCAGCCGTCCAGTTGGCTTCCCCTTGGCCCGTTCCCCCTGTTAGAGTGCTGCAGCACAGGTTCCTCAAGGCAACACTAAGTCTCTTCCCAACCTCCTAGTTCATGCTTGGGACATAGTCAGCTGCCATTCAGTGTGTTGAATTAAATTGGATTATATTTCTCTTTGGGAGTCTCCATATTTATCTTTGACCCAAACCCTATTTCCTCTATTTCTCATAATGCTTCCTTGTTCTGCTACACTGTCCCCTTCATCTCTCATCCCCATTATGGTGGCCCGGGCCCAGAGTGTGTCTTTGCTGGAATTCCCATCAATATAAGCCCTAGGAACCCAGCTACGGGGTTGGTTGAATACATTTGCTGCTGCCAAGTGGGGAGCCTTGGGAAACCTGTAGCCACAGCTTCAGAAGCACAGGGAAGTGTCATTCTGGATATTTCTTGGTACCCTGTGCAGGTAGAATTCTTGACTCAGGTTTGAGCCTTGTGCCTCTCATGGCCCTGACCATCATTGCTCATTTCTTTGGGGAAATAGAACTGATCTAATAATTCCCATCCTGGCTCTCCAAACCCAGAGCTCTTCTTAGTATTTCACAAATCTTAATAAGGCTACTTAATCAAGTATATGATCAGTTTTATGTGCAAACACTGACTTTTCTCATGCTTTTTAGTTTTATTTTGTGCGTGTCAATGCTACTTTACTCTTTATACAACTGAATAGTTTAGTGAATATAGAGCAAGAGAATTATCTTTAAATATTGTTGACAGAAAGAAATTTGACATTTGTTTAAAATAATTGCTGAGTTGCCTCCTCTGAGCCAGCCTCCCTTTGCCACTGAACTCTTGGATTACCCTCTTGGGTGTTATCTTCAGTGCCCCTTCCATTCCTTGGCTTCTTGGTAAAGTCCAGTGCCACAGTCCCCAAATCATGCTACAGTAATCTTTTCATCCTCCCATTGCAGAGCCTGGCAGCCAGATGCATTAAAAGGTGCACAGGAGAAAACCCAGCTTTAACCGGATGTGTTGGCACCTGAGTTCTGGAGTAGTGAAATAAAAAGTTCCCTTTAGTAGTGTGTATTTCACAAATCAAGAATTTTTCCAGAAGGAATCTATTACTGCTTAATCACTGTAGTCTATTTGGTATACAGTTTTCTTCCAGAGATGGTATAGCTTTAGATGAAGTTCAGAGTCATACCTGCATTCAAATAGGACCCCGTGACTTACCCACCATGTCAGCATGGGCAGAAAACTGAACAGAGTTTAACCTTCCTCATCAGTAAAGTGGGATTTATAATACCTCGTACCATGGTTGAGAAGGTTTCATCGAATGAGATAATGCATCTAAATAGCTTAGCAGAGTGCCGGGCACACAATGGGGACAGTAATTGTTAGCCATTTTTATCATTTCAAAACATAGGGTCCAACAGATAGAAAGAACAAAAGAACTCTTTGGTGGCAAAGAGGGCGAGCAACTACTGGAATCAACATAACTGCCAGGTTTATCAGAAATGCCATAATAACAAAACTGTCTCACATTTACACATTATTTGAAGAGCAGGATATGTAGTACAGGCTCTGAGTGGTAACATTAGTAGATGCTATTTCATCTTAATGTTGAGCACGGGGAGTCTCCAGAAAAGGAATCTGAAACTGTTTCTGAGAGTGCTCTCATTCAGATCTCTCCTGAAAATACTCCTCTCCATTTAAGTTGAGAAGTTTCTGTGTGACCCAAGGCAGGGCTTTCAACAGACATAGCCATATGTGTTCTCAACTTCGGTGAAATCTGATCGCGACCTAAGCCTGTGTTATCCTTGCCGAGTGACAGCTGACCTCGGCCTTTGCTGTGCGCTCTGCACAGTTCACCTCTCTGAGAAAGAGGTCTGGTTTCCAAATAGAGTGTTGCTCTTTGTTCTTTTTCTCTTTTTATTTTCTTTGTATGTATTTATTTGGGGGAGAGAGAGAATGTGGACTACAGTCTGCTGAATCTCTTTTCTCTGCATAGGAGGGTTCCCTAGAAAATTTGATTGGAATTATTATTGGCGCTCAAGAAGAAAACCTTTCTCAGCTCTAGAGGAGTAAAATGTAGTCAGGGTCATGTATATTAAAAGTTATGAAATCATTTCTTTATACAGCAATGGACATAATCATTAATAACAAAATATTGAATAAGACAGGCAAACAATTCAATAATATATATCAAATTAATAGGAAAATATCAATATCCATTAGATAAAAAGGCAAAGGACATGAACTGTTATGTATTGATAAATGTAATTACTAAACTAAAGCAGAAAAAGTTGATCTGTACTAGTAGTTCAAATACATGCAAGTTAAAGAAACCCTGAGATGCCACTGTGTACTGGCTACAGTATCTTTTTCCAGTTGAAGCACAGTGCATTCGGTTCGCTCAGCATTGCTGGTGTTATAAACTGTAATAACCCTTTTGGAAAATGGTATTGCAGCCTATGTAATCAGAGCCCCAAGCTTTGATCCTCTTCACCTTACTGGCTGCTCTAAGCAATGCCAGCCCCAGAGCAGCCCTGGTCCTGGGCCCTGCTCTGCGTGCATCCTGGACCAGTTGAGTCCTCACACTTTTCTTCCTGTGACTTATTGAGTGTTTCATCCCCTGTAAGAGGAGCTCTTCCTTCCTTTTCCTTCCTTCCCTCTGTAGAATCCCAGCCATTTCCTCTGTGCCTGTCGCTATGCATCTCAGTGTCCCCAAGGGATCTTTCCACTCCGTTGGCTGCAGGGTGGTTGACTGGGGAGGTCGCTCACATCACATCACCTTCACAAGCTATTGAATTAAAAGCACTGGCGACTGTGTCTGGAAAAGCCAAGGGAGTAGATTTGAGGTCTAAATCTGGGAAAGCAAATCCGAAAGAAGCAGCCCTGAGCCAGGGCCAGCCATCGTGAATTTCCTAACAAACCACTGTCTGCCTAGATTTTCCTTCTGAGAGACCCTCTCATGAGGGCGACTCAAACATCCCATTTCTTTTCCGAAACATGAACAGATCATAAACGGTAGGTAGTCAGAGGAAGAAGAACCTTATCCATTAGCCTTCCCTTAGTCTTAATTTGTTTTGTATTCCTTTAAGTCCTATGCATTATATCAATTTTACAATTTGTGGGTTTTTATTAGAGGGGATGAAAAGACCATATATCTAAAAAAAAAAGAGAGAAGTATTTGGGGAAAATAAAATACCTTTCAATACAAACTACTTTATCTTTGACACTAAAGCAAGGTTCCCAGGAGGAGATCCATGTGGGGTGCAGGGCCCAGGAGAGTTGCGCTGGGAGTCCACAACATCCCCTGCCCAACTGACACACATATGCACAAGGAGACACGTGTAGTCACTCACACGGCACCTTACATTTTGATACCAGTGAGCTCTGGTGTAAATAACCTCCAAGCACAGCTTTGCTGGGGAGGAGAGGTTGCAAAGGGCTGGTGTGCACCCTAGGGCATGGATGGTTCCACTGCAGGGAGGGAAACAGCCAGCTTGCTCCCTGTTGGTATGGCCTCTGGAAGGACCACCGCCAGCCAGCGCTTTCCTCTGTCGTCCCCGTGCACACATCCCATCTCTTTCCCGTGTCCTGGCAGCCTTCCTATCCATAGAAGGAAGAAATCAAAGCTGGGGCAGCCCCACAGTCCGGACAAGTGCTTGAGTCATGAATAGTGTACACCTGATGCGGTTGGGAATCCTGTATTTAAAATTCTTCTTTGCTTTTGACAGAACTGGCCTATGATCTGGATGTGGATGATACTCCTGGAAGCAAGCAACATGTGAATCAGAAGGACAATGAGATAGCTGCGTCTCACAACCTTGGGAATGGCCATTCCCCTCTGAAGGTTCTCACCAGCTTGGCAATCTATGTGGTGTGCTTTTTCTTCCTGGTGCACTGACTCCTAGTGCACAGCGCCTGTGCTGCCCTTCAGCACCCCGTGGTCTTCCTCTATAAAGGGGGCCTGCCTTCTTATTTCTTTCTATTTTTTTATCGTATATACCTCCTCCAGCCATTAAGTAGAAGACTAACCATGTGTTATGTTTTTGAAATCAAATGGTATCCTTATGAGGAAGGTGAATTTTAGTGGTAGTATAGATTGTCGTTTTACAAATAAAAAAAAAAATCAAGTCGTGCCAAATTATTTTCCTATGTTTGGCTGCTAGAACATGGTTACCATGTCTGTCTCTCTTTCCCTTTGCATGAATTTCTTTGAAAAAAAATAAATAAATGCTGAAATAAAAATGCACTGGGTCGTTTTTTTTGAAAGTTCTCATATATGGTGACTGTGTAATGCTTTTCTTCCTTCTCACCTAGCTTTTTATTCAGCATGAGAAAATCCCACCAGGTGCCAAGAGCGGTCTTGAAACCTACCTTCCTGCCCACCTTTTGGGTGGATATCAACCCTGGTCCCAAACCCCAGTCAAAGCCACTCCCTCCTAACATATACCCAACCCATAATCTCCATTTAGAAACCTTGGGTTAGCGTTTCTTGCCTATGAAATGAAAGATATCTCAAAAAGTTCCACTGTCTCTACAAGTTTCGCATTTTTAAATTGTTTTGCTCAAATGCAAATTTTCTGTGTGGGTCATGTGCAGTTGCATGAATTATATTCTTTCATTTCCCAACCCAGAGAAGTGGGCGCAAACAGTACAAACAAATCATCACCCAAGCTTCTTTGCCGTTGTCTCAGGCTTCTTCTCTGTCAGCCTTCTCCAGGGCCAGCAGTCGGCCTAGGTCAGCTTACAAAGGCTGTCATCAGAAAACCCAGGATTTCTAGGAAGCAACGCTCACTCTGGGCCTCAGGCAGGCTTCCTCAACATTCGTTTTTTCAACAACGAGGTTTTCCTACCTACTGGGTGCCAGGTCCTGGACCAGATGCTGGAGGCAATAGAAAACAAAACAGATTTGATCCTTGCTCTCACAGAGCTGAAGGCTGACACCGTGACTAATTCCAACACCAGCTTTCTGTCAATTGTTGGCCCAGTATTATTACTTAAATCTTCTTTTTACACACATGGCATCACAAACAATAACAACACTGTGCTAATATTTGGACAATCTTCTGCCAAAGAACCTCAGGAATAACCAACTTGCCGGTCTTTGTAATACCTAGCATGTTGCCCACTTGCCAAGTTGAGTCTTTCTAATACAGTAGGAACTCAACTTCCACCTGAGGGACAGGAGAGGCCTAATGAGTATGAGGAACAGAGGGTGAGACACAGAGAAGGACTGTGAGCGAAGGTCAAGGATGGGGCAGGAAAGTCCCCTTTGATTCTAAGAGGTGGTCCCAGCCAGCAGAAATCTCTGATTTCTGTCGAATGGCAGAAGGTCACTACGTGGGAAGCAGGGGGTGTAATTTCTCACAACTCATCATCCCGTCCTGCTGTCACCAACACACCCCTGTCAGGGTGCCCTGTGGGGCGCAGGTTTCCGACATCATTTTCATCCTTTGCAGAAGTTTTCACAAACACAAAATGGAAATATTTACTTGTGTTTCCTTCAGTTGCTTTCATTGAAGTGAAGACTACTCTCACTTGTATTTGTTAACATGGTTACAATGATTTGTAGCAGTTGGTAAAGCTTGAAAGAATTATTTTTGGTTTTTAAAGCATCATCATTTCTGTATTTAAATGGGAGTTATAAGAATCTTTGTTCTTTGATTCATGGAACCTAAATACTGGAAAGGTTTGCTCCTTGCACTTGGTGTGATATTAAAACAGCACCAGACCAGAGGAAGGCTAAAAACTCAGTTATCTCCCAATGCCTGTCCTCATCGTTCTATAGGAAGGTTTTTATTTTATTACATAAAAAATAATTTGTGGCTGTGAAACCAGTTTTTATGCTTGCAAGCAGGACAAAACTTTTTCTTTTTAACGCCCTGGCTGGTGTAGCTCAGTGGATTGAGCGCGGGCTGGGAACCAGACGATCCCGGTTTGATTCCCGGTCAGGGCACATGCATGGGTTGCAGGCCAGGTCCCCGGTGAGGGCCATGTGAGAGGCAACCATACATTGCTGTTTCTCTCCCTCTCTGTCTCCCTCCCTTCTCCTCTCTCTAAAAATAAATAAATAAAATCTTTAAAAAAACTTTTTCTTTTTAATATTTTATTTACTTATTTTTAGAGAGAAGGGAAGGGAGGGAGAAAGAGAGGGAGAGAAACATTAATGTGCTGTTGCCTCTCACACACCCCCTATTGGGGACCTGGCCTGCAGCCCAGGCATGTGCCCTGACTGGGAATCAAACCGGCAGTCCCTAGGTTTGCAGGCCAGCGTTCAATCCAATGAGCCACACCAGCCAGGGGAGGAGAGGACTGTTTTAAAGTCCATTTGTCCTGTCTGGGAGCAAAGGAGTTGTCAGTTTTTACACACCCTTCTCATTCACTTCTTCCCAACAGACCTCAGTTTCCATCCTCTGAAACAGAGAATCAGGACAGGATATTTAGCATCTTTGTCGCTCTGATGTTGTGGCACCATTGGTCCTGAAAGGAAGCAAGTGCTGCTCCTTCTGCCCAGCATGGGTGTCATAAGCATGTGGCTCCCATATGGCTCTCAAGACTTTTTTAGCCTAAGGTCATATTTGACACACTTCAGTTGCCAGAACCTGAACCAAGACAGACAGTGTTTCTGCTGTCTCGGTACACTGTATGTCAGCTATGGTCCATTTAGGCTGAGTGATGAGGGCCAGAAGACAAGTCCTCTGTAATATCCATGGCCTTCTGGCTTCAGCTAACTGGTTGGGATTAAAATGGATAGCCATACACACTCACAAAACACGGAATATCCACCATCTCCTAGGGACATTTACTTTTACTCAATAGTCTGTATCTTTTCGCTTTTTATCCATGTCTTCTCCTAACCCTCTATATTTCTATGCCTCTAGTTCAGAATCCGGTTTCACTGCTAGTTGGTGGCTTTTCGTGTTTGAAGTGTTGATTCTGCTCTTTAATTTAAATTTCCTACACGTAAATATGTTAAGATGACTATTGACTATTTTGTCATTACAATAGGCCTGGCAGCTGGGAAGTTGCCACATCCTGTTGGAAGTTTCCAGGCCTCTTTCTCATTGGATGCATCTGTGAACCTCCAACCACTTTGGTACTTGAACAAGGTTAAATCCTAGAATAACATTCTAAATCCCTAGGCTGCAGCAGACCTGTCAGTTAATTCCACAGCCTTTGTTTGAGTGCCACCTGAGGAGAGTTCTCACCGGGGCTCAATGCAGCCTGTTTGGTTGCTGGGCACCTCCAATTTTTACCAAATTTAGTTTTTCAAAAGAAATGTATACAAGCAATGGCCCTGGATGGTGTAGCTCAGTGGATCGAGCATGGGCTGGGAACCAGAGGGTCCCGGTTCGATTCCCCGTCAGGGCACATGCCTGGGTTGCGGGCCAGGTCCCCAGTGAGGGCCACGTGAGAGGCAGCCATACATTGCTGTTTCTCTCCCTCTCTGTCTCCCTCCCTTCCCCGCTCTTTAACAGTAAATAAATAAATAACATCTTTAAAAAAGAGACTCCTGGGCCCTGGGTGGTGTTCCTCAGTGGATTGAGGGCAGGCCTGAGAACTAAAAGGTTGCTGGTTCGATTCCCAGTCTGGGCACATGCCTGGGTTGCAGGCCAGGTCCCCAGTGGGGGCCACATAAGAGGAAACCACACATTGATGTTTCTCTCCCTCTCTTTCTGCCTCCTTTCCCCTCTCTCTAAAAATAAATAAATAAATAAAATCTTTAAAAAAGAAAAAGAAATGTATACAGGCAATGAAAATTTTAACAATACGTCATTATAAAGGCTTCAAAATGATATTCTTTCAATAATTCCATACCCCATACCTATTTGCTTTTAAAAGTTTGATTTATATCCTTCCCATCTTTTTTCTCTCTGTATATGTATATTCACACACATGAGATTATACTGAACGTATAATTCCATAATACAAATTGATCTTTTATTAGGTTGAGCTGAAATCTGCCTCCCTATGAGTTCCACCAATTGATCCTGCTCTTCCATAAAGACCAGCGTGAGATTAAGGTGACACGACTTTGCACACAGCTGTCCTCAAACAATTTTCAATCGCTGACTCTTGCCTCTTCTGTTTTTTTCCTAAACAGTTCCTTAAGCCCCGCTCCATGTTCCAGTG
>PVJI01025387.1:0-20531 GCA_004026765.1 Micronycteris hirsuta | reverse complement strand
TGTAGAGGACACATGGAGGGAACTAAGGGGGAGGAGGGAGGCTGGGGAGGGAGGTGGGGACTGGGGGGAGGGGGGAGGGGAGGGAGAGGATGCAAATAACTGTAATTGACAACAATAAAGTAATTAAAAAAACATTTAGTGGAGTGTTAAAAGTTATCTCTATGCATAGGGATTCTATTGGTTTTATTAATATATGACAATCTGTTTTTTCTTTTTATCACACTGGCTGCTTTTAAGATTATTTCTTAAAAGTTAGATTACAGTTTGTATTGGGTACTTTTCTTGTGCTTTGGTTTAAGTACTTTTTGGATCTTTTCATCAAATTTGGGAAAATCAGTAATTATTTCCTTATTTTTATTTTTTACATGCATATCTTTTACTTTTAGGGTCTTCTATTGTGTATACATGTTTGAAATTTTTGCTTTTCATTTTCCTTTAATTTTTGTTCTGTTTATGTGCATTTTTGTATGGTTTCTTTTGCTGTGCCTCTAAGTTTACTCATCCTTCCTTCTGCAATGTCTAATCTACCAATAATTTCATTCAGTGTATTTTTCATTTCAGATATTGTAATCATCATTTATAGGAATTCAAACTAGATATTTTTTACAGTTTCCTTTTATTTACTTTAGAATATATGATAGTTATAATAATTTTGTAATGTTTTTGGCTAATCCTAATGTCTGTGTCAATTCTCAATCAAAACATTGATTATTCTCCTCCTTCTAAGATATATTTTATTGCTCCTTTGCATGCCTAATAATCTTTAATTAATGTCCCAAACTGTGAATTTTACCCTTTTGAGTTCTGGATGCTTTCATGTTTCTATTATTCTTTAGTTTTGTTCCAACATCTAGTTATGTTACTTGGATACAGTCTGATAATTCGGGGTCTTGCCTTTATGTTCACTTGGCTGATTAGAGGTGGGTTCCGTCTAGGACTCATTACCTCCGTGCTCCGTATTGTGCATTTTCCCGGTCTGGCTGGTTGCAGCAGGCACCGTTCTTAAAAATGTAAGAATCTAGGCACTATTTGAATCATATTTTTAACACATATGCAGTAATTGTTACTCTACTGGATACTTGAAGGTGACCCTCAGTAGATTTCCTCTTGGGCACTTTGTTCTGCAAACTCTAGACACCCTCAGTATCCCCTGACTTTCTGTTTGCTTGTTTAACATAGATCTAAAAACTTATTATGATACAGAATGTGTGTTCAATGATGTAAATAAAAAAGCAAGGCATAACACATAAATAAGATGTGTTTATTTAATCCTGGATCACTAAAATTTTAAGACAAATATCACGTGATCGCTTCCATGTAGAATGTAATGAACACAACAAACTAATAAACAAAGTAGAAACAGAAGCACAGATAGAAGGAACGGACTGACGGCTGCAGCAGGGGACAGGTTCGTAGATGGAGAATGGTGAAGGGATGGACCAAAGAACATTCATTCATGGCCCGTGGACACGGACGAGGACACGGGGATTGACTGAAGGAGGGGAGGGGCTGGGGCTGGGTGGAGGCGGGGAAAGTGAGAAAAAGCGGGAACAACTGTAATAGCATAAACAATAAAAAAATAAAATCTAACTTAAAAAATGTATTCAGGATATTAGTGTCAAGCATTGTATAGCCCATTCTTCAAAATCATCTGAACTATTATCAAAATAGTCTAATTGAGCAATAGTTTTTCTTAAATAATTATTTTGTTTTTCATTTCTACTCTCCAGAAACAAGTGCTCCTTGATATGTGGAAGAAAAACTGTGATGTTTTTTTTTTTTTGCCTTGTAAAATATATTAATTGCCACACTAACTGCTGAAAGTTTTCCAGAGTCTTCTGCCAAGAGCACCACATCAGACACTGTTCTTCTGCACTGACAGATATAGATCTAGAAATTGAGCCTATTTTTTCATCTTTTGAAAGGCCTCATTCTATCTAGGAGGGTTCAAATTTTTTTAATCTTGCTAAAGTCAGGTTGATGTGAAACCAGTCTGCAGTTCTGACTGAGAAAACAGAAATTTTATATTGAAACCATTTGAGGTGTCTAAGCATGACTTTGGTAAAATTTACTCAGTAAAGTAACTGCACACAGAGGGAGAAGATGCTCAGGGCATACTCTCACTATTAGTGTGGCAACACAGCACGTCTCTATGTCATGCATTCACTCTTCCTAGCAGAAGCGGGGTCAGAAAATAGCAGAAACAAAACCACAGGAAAAGCTGATTGTGAGACAGTTGCGGATATCTTTAAAAGTGTTTTATTTGGGGCACAATTTTTCAGAAATCCAGGATAAAAGGGAACATTTAGAAGATATACAGCAAGGATTAAAGCTTAAGATGCTGAAGGACAATATGAAAATTATAAAATATACATGTACTATATGCCAAATACAGATTTTAGCAAGCATTTTATAAGGTTCAATAACAATGTAAAGAAGAAAAAAATCAGTAGAAGAGAGTAAATAAAATGAATATAAGTAGCATGTTTTTCCTTGACTAACAAGTAGAGTATAACATAATTCATCATGAGAACCACTTTTATAATCCAAATAAATGAATTTTATGATAGCAAAACAGAGGTATGTGAGAATTATTATAATCTGAGTCAAAATAATTTTACCATTAATGTCTGATTTAGTTTACTGATAAATTTATTGTGCTATAGATTCACAGATAGGAGGAACATATGCCATTCAATAAACATTAAGAATAAAATAAAAACTAAGTTGGAAGCCATTGGAGAATAGTTATTTGATTGCTTGGGTAGGTATAAAACTCAGGGTAATAAATCTAATAAGGGTAGAGAACATAAATGAAAGGCATCATATTTTATCAAATAGCATTTTGATAAGTTTCAACATGAGATTTTTTTTGGTAATAATACCATTATTATTACTTTAAAATATTACAGTTTAGGACAGGCCAGATGATAGCAAGTTATGAGAAGACAACTGATGAGACATAGCTAAGGAAATCAGAAGAGTCACAATAGAAGCTGGATTACTTTCATTGGCTATAAAATTAGAAGTAAAATAGACATATGAATTATGTTTTAAGGGATTCAGGCTAGAACTTATAAAACAAAGAGACTCAGAAGAAATGAACTTGGGTTGAAATTTATCAAAATTATCAGAGTTGTCTGGTATGGTTTTCCTTTTCTGTTATCAAATAATTTTCATTTATACCTTAATATTAAATTGATGCCAGAATTTCAACTGGGCCTAATGGTGTCTCTTTAGTTCCAGTGCTGCCTATTAGCTTCTTGAACAGGAAAGAAAAGAGAACATTGGAGAGCAAAGGAAGGCTCTGCTTTATATATTAAATATTTTAATATTCATAAATACATTTTGAAAACTAAGATAATATAATCATTAATTATCATAGATTTGTGCCCAACTGTTGCAATTTATTAATCTGAAAACTTGAGTCCCAGTTTTATAATGATAAGACTTTATACTGAACTTCCAATTTTATTTGTCATGTCTCTTAAAATTGAAAGTAACTAATAATAGACTGACCCCTGATTGGGCAATAAATGCTAATTCTTTTCTCTAAGTTAATAAACAGTTGGTTTAGAAAGAGTAGCTATCTCTATTATTCATTCCAGAGAATGAGGATAAAAACAAACAAAGAAATAACTTCTTGAGAGAGACATATATCACCATCCCTGTAGACAAACAACTAGTCCATAACTTGAAGGTAGTGGCTAAGTCCTTCAGTAAATAATTCAAGAAATAAGCATTCTTATAGGTGATGGAAACATAACAATAAAAACATTTAAAATCTTGCACTTATGGGGCTTGCATTCTACTTTTGGAAACAGATACTGAATAAACTGACTTAAAAACTATAAGAATATAGATAATGATAATTGCTAAGGAGAAAAATAGTTGAGAAGAGGGATAGAAATTATTGATGTAGGAATGGAGATTCAAATTTAGATAAGGTAGAAAAGCAGGTCCCGTGGAAAAACCACATTTACATAGAGCAGTAAAATTAGTGAAGGAATAAACCATGCAGATATTACGAAACAGCATTGTAAAAAGCGAGAATAGAAAATGCAGGAGCCCTGAGGCAGGAGGTCCCTGGTGTGTTTTTGGAGCAGAGATAGAGATGAGGTCAGTACAGTTGAAATGGAATAAATGAGGGAGGGGGGGAAGAGAGAGAGAGAGAAACAGACAGAGAGGGAGAGAGATAGAGAAGATAAAATAAGATAGGTACAAAGATTCCTAGTATATAGAGTGTTACAGGCCATTTTAGATTTATACTGTGAATAATAAAAGAAGTTATTGGTGGTTTCAGAGCAAAGATATAATATGGATTTGATTCACTTTTCAATGAATCAATCTGGCAGCTGAGTTAAAAATAGTAGGAGGCATAGCAGAATCAAGAACAATAATCGGCCCTGGCAAGGTTGCAGGTTCGATCCCCAGTTTGATCCCTAGGTTGCGGATTTGATCCCCAGGAGGCAAAAAATCTATGTTTCTCTCTCACATCAATGTTTTCTCTCCTCTCTCTCTCTCTCTCTCAAATTAGTACACATAGCTTCAGGTGAGAAAACAAAACAATTGGGAGGCTATTGCTGAAAATCAAGCAAGAGATAAAGATAGTTTGGACTCAAGTAGTAACATGGGAAGAAATGTAAAAATGATGGATTTTGGATACATTTAAAGCTGGGGCCAATGATATCTGATGGGTTGGGCATGGAGTGGTACAAAATGGAGCATTCAAGAATGATTTCAACTTCTCTGGCCTACGCATCCAGAAAAATGGAGTTGTCATCAGTTTGGTTGGGAAAGACTGAGAAAGAAGCAGATTATTAGGGAGAAGATCAGGCAATATTCATAACAATTTTGCAAGATTGGACCAGGTTCAAGAAAGAATGAATAGAGAACAACTGGAGCAAAGGAATAGACTTCTTCAAGGAGTTTTGCTCTATAAGGAAGTGTATAAATTAGAAAGCCATTTTAGCTATTTTATCTGAAAGAAAATCCAATATCATATTGCATCCAAGTACCAACATTGTGTACTATAAAAGAAAATCTTATGTTCCTACTTAAAAGAGTCACCAGCTCTCCTCTCGAAATCTCTTGCATTTTCATGAGACAATACGGTGATAACAACCCAAGGCACATTTATTATTTATGTAAGGAGATAAAGCATGAATGCCCATCATGCTTCTACGTTATTAATTTCCATGTATTCTTTTAGTGCCAATGCAAGAAATCTGTAGTTTTTTTCAAAGACATTTCCAAAAAAAAGTAACATATGACTTGAGGCAAATCTAGGTAACAGTGTTTAATAACTAGATCTGTGACATCCTGGCCGGTGCGGCCCAGTGGGTTGGAGTTCTGTCTCATAAACCAAAAAGTAGCAAGTTCAATTCCCAGTTAGGGCACATAACTAGGCTGCAGGTTTGGTCCAGGTCAGGGTGCATCCAAGAGGCAACCGATTTACTTTCCTCCCTCACATTAATGTTTCTCTCCCTCCTGCTCTCTCTCCCTTGTCCTCTGTCTAAAGTCAATAAGCATATCCTCAGGTGAGGATAAAAATAATAATAATAATTAGATGTGTGAAGAAAAGTGACTCAGTATACACTGTTAAAGTCCTTTTTGGTAATATTCTGTTATTTACTCTTATATTTATTCATTTATAAAATATTTACTGGAGACTGACTATGTAAAGACAGTTTTGGGCTTGGGATTACAGTAGTAACGAGACTAAACATTGGCTACTTTGAAGTGCGCTTGTTTAGAGAAGAAAATAAAGAAACAATGATTGTAAAATGAAACAGATGTCTCGGTTTGGAAATCTGCATGCTAAGGAAACAACCTAGTTACAGGGTCAGTGTGCCTGAAATTGCTGGTCAGAGATCACAAGGCCAGGGGGTACTGATAGATGGCACTGAAGAAATACACAGTGCCCAGCTCAGCAGCCCTTGTAATCTATGTTTAGCCTTAACTATAAAATTTGATGTCAAAATGAAATGCTCACATTTGATTTATCACAAAGATGTTTCCTCAGACTTTAGTGACTAATAAATAGGATTATTGCATTAGTACTTTGAAAAATCTTTATTACTATGTTTGACATTAAGTAGCAGTGAGGGGTTCATCTGAGATATTTTAAAGATATGGATATAGTACAGTTTAGACAAGCCATCAAATTTTGGAGTCCTAACACATACTCTAAATTCAAAAATTGTTTAAACGTGTGAGTTGCCAATACCAAAGGTATTTTTGTCTTCTGCACTTTAGTCAGTGATCATTTAGCCTTTCCTGGAAAAATATCCAGAGAAGCATAATTAGCGGTTGGCAATTAATCCCTTTCTGTTCTGATGGGCCAGTAGTTTACTCCTTGTGAAGTATAAATTTTTTCCCCATGCAGTGGCCCAGAACTATTTCTGCTATTTCTTTAGCATCAATACATTGTTAACCTTGAGGTTAATTGTTTTGAGAATCTTCATCTATGTGTAAATGCCCTATTTTTTGATGCACAGGTGATACTAAAATATTTCTCTATAGATTACATTAATTTTCAGTGAAATGGACAGTATTGTTTTATGTCTCTCCCTTAAGTTCTATGAAAGATCTTGTGGGAGTCTATAATTTCTTGCTAAAACCAGACAAGTTTGAATGCAGATGGTATGATTTTTAACCAAAGAATCACAATGCAATAAAAAATTTCCAGCACATATGCTTTTATATGTAATTTTCAAGTTAGGAGAAAGGGTGGTATCTTTGAAGTATCAGCCATTAAATAAAGATAATAGATATTGAGACAATATTTCACTAAAAATGATGATTTAAATAATTAATATCACAATACTATCCTTCATTTTGGTAAAGGGTCTACATTTTACTGATTATAAAAAATCATTCTTACTTAACAAGAGGATAGGAAATACTCAGTCTGAAATTCCAATTCATCTCAAGGGAAATTTTCCAAATGTTTTACTTGGAATTCCTTACTTTTTTTGTGAAAAACCACTAAGACAAATGCAACCATAGCAGAAGAGATTTCAGCTGTCCAGAACCAATTCTTGATAAATGACTCAGAGATATTCAGCACACAGCAAATGAATTCTTAGAGAAATAGAAGCAGCTATTAAGCAAGTGGCCTTTGCAAAACCAAAAAGTCCCATTTGTCAGATGTGTTGAAACTTCCTATAGTCTCGGCATCTATGTTGTCTAGGGTGCTGAGGTTCACAGGAGAAGTGTAGTTAGATGGTCAGGACTTCAGGGAGTAGGGAAGTTATGTGGAAATCTCAGAAAAAAAAGATCTATCTATTTCTCCATCCTTCTGTCTTTCTCTTTGATATCTGGCTCTTTTTAGCTTTCTTTTGTTTCTAGCTTTATTGGTATATAAACAACAAGTAATGTTGTCTAAATTTAAGTTGTACAATATAATAATTTGATATATATTATGAAATGATTACCAAAACAAGGTTAGCTAATCCTTCACCCCACATAGTTACCTTTTCTAAGGGGGTTGAAACACTTAACTTTCAAGTTAATGCTTAGGAACTTTCGAGTGTACAATGCAGTATTGTTAACTACACTCGCCATGCTGTGCACTAGATCCCTAGAAAGTATTCATCTTATCACTGCAAGTCTGTACTTTGTGATCCTGTCACTGTTTTTTCTCTAATCCCCTATCCTCTGGCAACTGCCAATTTACTGTGTTTCTAGAAGGCTAGTTTTGTTTTTTAGATTAGATTTCACTGGGTCATAAAGCAGATCCATTTTTAATTTTTTGATGTACCTCCATATTGCCCTATTTCCACAATGGCTGTACCAGTCTGCATTCCCACCAACACTGCAAAAGCATTCCCCTGTCTCCACTTCCCCACCAGCACTTGTTTATTGATTTATTGATAAAGCTATTCTGAGAGGTGCGAGATGATAGCAATCCCCCTTCTGGGAATCTATTCAAAAGAATCCAAAACTCTAATTTGAAAGAACATAAACACCGCTATATTCATCGCAATGTTATTTACAATCACCAAGATGGAAGCAGCCCAAGTGTCCATCAGTTAGTAAGTGGGTAAAACAACGATGGGTCATTTACATAATGGAATACAAGTAGGCCATAAAAAGAAGAAAATGTTACCCTTTGCAACGGTATGGACGGACCTGGGGAACATTATAATAAGTAAAATAAGCCAGTCAGAGAAAGAGAAATACCATACAATTTCACTCATATATATGTGAACAAACTGACTCTAGCGAACGAACTGAACTAATAAGGAATATAGAGACAGACTCATAGATGGAGAGCAGATGACAGCTAAGGGAGGGGAGATTAGAGGGTGGAGGACTGAGCAAAAGGAAAAAGGACTCACAGACATGGACAGCAATGTGGTGATTGCAGGGGGAGGGATGTATGATGGGACTAAACAGTAATGGAAAGAATACAATAAAAATTTAAAAAACAAATTAGATTTCACATATAAGATATTTGTCTTTAACTTATTTCACTTAGCATAATGTCCTCAGGCTTTATCCATGTTGTGACAAATTGCAGGATTTCTTTCTTTTTATGACCGAATAATATTCCATTGTATATATGCTATTCAAAACATTTTCCCTGTCCCTTCATCCACTGTGGGACACTCAGGTGGTTCCCGTATGTTGGCTATTGTAAATAATATGGCAATGACCATGGGGGAGAAAATATCTCTTTGAGATAGTGACTTTATTTCCTTTGCATATATACCCAGAAGTGGGATTGCTGTATCATACGGTACTTTGATTTTTAATTATTTGGGAAACCTCTATACTGTTTTCTATAGTGACTGTACCAAATTACATTCTCACTAAGATAAGGGTTCCCCTTTTTTCACATACTCATCAGCACTTATTATCTCATCTCCAGTCATTTTGATAGTTGATATCCCAACTGGTGTGAGGTGATATCTTATTATGGTTTTGATGTGCATTTTCCTGATGATTAGCAGTTTCAAACATCTTTTCATTAAATATTGGTTATTTGTATATCTTATTTTTTAAAAAAGTCTATTTAGTTTCTTTGCCCATTTTAAAATCAGATTATCTGGGGTTTTTTTTTTGCTATTGAATTGTATGAATTTCTTATATATGTTACATATTAATCCATCAGATATATGGTTTGAAAATATTTGTTTTCATTGTGTTGGTTGTCTTTCATTGTATTATGTTTTGCAGAAGTTTTTTACTTTAATGTAGTCACACTTGCTTATTTTTGCTTTTGTTACTTTTGTTCTTGGTGTCATTACAAAAAAAAAATCACTACAAATAGCAATATCAAAGAGTATTTCCCCTATGTTTTCTAGGAATGTTATAGTCTTGGGTCATATATTTTAAGTTTTTAATTCATTTGAGTTAATTTTTTTGACTGGTATAAGATAGGGGTCCAATTTTATTCTTTTGCATATAAATATTCAGTTTTTCCAAACTATTTACTGAAAAGATTATCCTTCCCCACTGAGTATTCTTGGCTCCTGCATCAAATATCACTACATATGCATGGATTTATTTTGGGGACCTCATTTCTGTGTCATTGGTCTTTCTGTGTGTTTCTATGGTAGTGCCAACCAGCTTTCATTACTATAGCATTTTCATATAGTTTGAAACCAGGAAGTGTGATTCCTCCAGTTTTACTCTTCTTTCTTAAGGTTGCTTTGGCTATTTGCAGTCTTTAGTGTTTCCACACAGCTTTTGGAATGTTTTTTATATTTATGTAAAAAATACCAATGGAATTTTGATAGGGATTGCACCGAAGCCATAGATACCATTGGATAGTACAGAAATTTTCACACTAGTAATTCTTTAGTTCTATTAATATGGAGTGTTTTTCTATTTATCTGTGTCTTCAATTTTCTTCATAAATGTTTTATAGTTTCAGTATATGGATCTTTTACCTCCTTGGATAAAGTTATTCCTAAGTATTTTATTCTTCCTGATGGAGCAGGGCTGCAAGCTGGACTCGGCAGCTGGTGCCGGTGTGGGCCCTCGGGCTGCGGCCCCTGACAGAATGGAGCCACAGAAGAGTCCACGTGAAGATGGAGGCAGAGAATAGTGACACAGTTATGAGATAAAGAATGGCAAAGATTGCCACGAGCTACCAGAAGCCAGAAAGAGGCAAGAAAGGATACTTCCCCACAGCCTTCAGAAGGAGCATGCACCTTTTGGCCCCACCTTGATTTCGGACTTCTGACTTCCAGAACTATGCAAGAATAGCTTTCTATTAGTTTAAGCCACCAGGTTTGTGGTATGTTGTTATGGCAACCTTAGATAGTTAATACAATATGTTCTGAAAGCATTTTGTTATGGTTGTTATGCTTTGGAATCTATGGAAATTACTCTTAACAACACTACTATGTAGATAATGTAAATGTATGTGTATGTTCTTTTTACTTTTCAAGTTTACCCAATTTAGTAAATGAAAATTAATTCATATTCAATATTTACAACATAGTACAATGTTATAACTATTTCTTTATATTGTTTTGGCCAACTATCACATCTCCTTGATTTAAACTATATTACTCTGCATATATCCAAAACCTGTCTATGTGTTTATGGAAGAATCAGAGAAGAGACAGAGAGTGAAGTGGTCGGAGTAGAACAAGCAGGAGACAGATGAGAGAGTAAAGAAGGGAAGAACGGAAAAAATAAGAAAGAAAAATTATATGATTAAAAGCTTTGATCCTGGCACTCTTTGACTTGAGGATCATGAGAACTATGTGGAAATTTTCAGATATGTAGGGAGAAGTCTTCTTAAAAGGAATAAACTATAATTAAGATGAGAAATGAGTAGAGATATTGTTATATTAACAAAAGTAAATATTATTGATTATTTACTATGTGCATGGCACTGCTCTTAAGGACTAGCCATGAAATATTAAATTTTACAACAAATTCCTGAAGCAGCAATAGATGTTACTCTATACACAATGTGTCAGTTTGTGTATAAAATCTCAGATGCAGGAAATGACAGCACAGGTATTTAACCGAAATGGCTGTAATTCATAGACAGTTTTCGGACACTTCTATTGTATCTCCTCATGTGGTCTTAAGAAGGACTCCATCCTGTGTTTCTGTTATCCTTTTACATGTCTCCTGGCTTTGGTCTCCTTTGGTCCTCTCGTGTCTTCTCCCATTTTCACTGTAAACCCATGGCCTCAACTTCTTGGCTCATTTGTTTCTCATCCTCACTGCTAGCAAAACAGGGCCCTCCTTGGTGACAACAAACATGAACATGGACTTGACTATTTCCTAAGCCAGCCATGTCTGCAGACATAACATCCCATTTTCTTTCAAATTCTGATACTTGGAATTGAGAAGGGACATCAGTTTTAAAACAGCGTCAGTAGTACAAGCTAAGCAACACCATCAAAGAAATTATCATAAAAATTAGCCCATTTTTTTCACCTATCATGAGCCTTCTGTAAAAAATCTTTAACAAAGGTAAATACTAGAAGTTTCTTCTTTTTATACTTAGTTCTCTTTATGAGTTCTACAACACATTCATCTACTTTAAAAACATGTTCTTTGTTAAATGGCAAACCTAAACTAAAGAGTTAATTTTAATTATGTTAATATTGTATAAGGCTTTTGATGACACTTAAATTGTGGTTATATATTAACTACATAATCTTGGGTAAAAATGATTTGACAGTTATATTCATATTAAAACCACATTGGAATACCACAAATTATTTGAGGGGAAAACAGCACAGTTGACGAGCCCAAAAAAGGAATACAAAAATGTGCGACCATTTTTTAAAAGGGATTATATCTAACTTCATTTCCTTGAGTGAGTGGTTTTTAAACTATTACAGAATTTCCTAAGCTTGAAGTGTATGACGAGATACTGACTTTAATTCACAGTAGCCACTACTATCTCTGAATGCATTTTTGAGGAACAATTTCAAATTTTCCATACATAAATAAAACCCAATTTGCATTTTGAAAATAACTGAACACTCTGGAAGCAGAGCTGTGACTTTTCATCATGGCTGGATCCAAGTCAAACAGCAAGCAGTCACTAGGAAGTTTATGGTAATCACCTTTATTATTTTTTCCCTTAAAGTGGCTCTTATGGTTAATCAGAACATCAAAGGAGATTTCATTTTTACTTAATAGTTATATAAACTTATTAGACAGAAATCAGACAATCAAACTATCATTTGAAAATTTAAAATAAAAGTAAATTAAAAGAAAATGTTTATTGCTTATTTGTATTTTCAGAGGGCATTTACTGTAGTTTCTGCTGAATCACTTATTATGAGGCTTAATAATTAGCTCCAGTGTAATTAACTGTTAAATCAAGAAAATGTAGCCATATTTGCTAACGAGAAGTTTAAATAATGCTGTGTTCTCAAATATAAAATATATCCTTTTCTTAAAGTAGACCAATATTCTAATTTTCTTTATTCTTAATTTCAATAATGTCATTTGAGAAGTAATATTTTACAATTAACTAAAGCTCTTGAAAGTGCTAAGTATTAATAGTGATACTTTTAGGGTAGAATGTATTTTAATTGTTAAAGCTTTTGATGAATAAATCTTTAATTAGATATTTTGCAAGTGTCCTTTCAAAGCTGTATATAGTAATAAAATTAAAATGTGGGGTACTTTGTCTTCTAGACATTTTAAAAGAAAACAGTTTTTAATATTCAGCAAAAATTAAAAATCAAAGGAAAAAAGAACAGAAAAATTTCTTAAATAGCACAAAAAGAGAAAGGTAGTTAGACTATATTAAAATTAAAGATTCCTGATTATCAACACTCAATTAATATATGAATAATAAAGATGCAGAGTATAAGATGTATGAAAGTTCTATGGTAAGATGTATGTAATGTGAAGATACTACAGAGGACTTGTACTAGAACATAGAAAGGATTCCTTCAAGTCAAGAAGAAAAAGATAGATGATACAATTTTTTTTTAAAGGGAAATAAGATTTGAACAGGCACTTCATAAAAGGGGTTATACAAATGGTCAATAAGTATAAAAAAGATGCTCAGTAGCTATAATTAAAACCACAGTATCATACGTCTTCACCAGAAAGAGACAATTCCATGTGTTGTGAGTAACTGGAACACATATAATGACGGTGAGAATATAAATTAGTACAAGACTTTAGAAAAGCAATTGTCACTTTCTACTAAATCATACTATATGACTTAGTAGTTCCACTCAAATAACTAAAAGAGATACATTCATATACCTAAAAATTATGATCAAGAATGTATATAGTAGTATTCTTTTTTAATATTTTACTTTTTTTTATTGTCGTTCTCCCCATCACTCTCTGCACCCTACCCATCGTCACCTCCCACCCTTGATCCTGGATCCTACCCCGCTGTGGCTCTGTCCATGTGTCCTTTATACATGTTCCTTAATGACCTTTCTCCTTTTTCCCCCTATTATCCCCTCCCACCTCACCTCTGGTTACTGTCAGTTTGTTCTTTATTTCAATGTCTCTGGGTATATTTTGCTTGCTTGTTTGTTTTGTTGATTAGGTTCCACTTAGAGGTGAGATCATATGGTACTTGTCTTTCATCACCTGGATTATTTCACTTAACATAATGCTCTCCAGTTCCAGCCATGCTGTTGCAAAAGGTAGGAGCTCTTTCTCTCTTTCTGCTGCATAGTATTCCATTATGTAAATGTACCATAGTTTTGTTTTGTTTTTTTATCCACTCATTTAGTGATGAGCACTTAGGTTGCTTCCAGCACTCGTCTATTGTAAATTGTGCTGCTGTGAACATCGGGGTGCATAGATTCATTTAAATTGATGTTTCAGGGTTCTTAGGGTATAATCCCAGCAGTGGAATTGCGAGGTCAAAAGGCAGTTCCATTTTTAGTTTTCTGAGGAAATTCCATACTATTTGCCACAGTAGCTTCACCAGTCTGAATTCCACCAATAGTGTTTTCTTTCCTGGACAGCTTTTTCACACTTATTTCTTGTCCATCAAGTTTGTGCATATTAAGTCACCAGATTTTATACTATAGTTTATTTCTCTCCCTTCTTATAATAGTCTTAATCTTTTTAAAAAATATTTTATTTATTTATTTTTAGAGAGGGGAAGGTAGGAAGAAAGAGAGGGAGAGAACCATCAATGTGTGTTTGTCTCTCATGTGTCTCCTACTGGGGACATGGCCTGCAACCCAGGCATGTACCACAGACTGGAAATCAAACTGGTGACCCTTTGGTTCTCAGGCTGGCACTCAATCCACTGAGCCACATCAGTCAGAGGAAATCTTTAAGACATTTAAAGTGTACAATATGTACTTGAGGTGTGCCACTGTGTGGATTGTGTATACTCTCCTGTTATAGTTGAGCATGGATTGCTGTTCACAAGTTCAAGGTCTGTCACTGCGTGTGGTCTGTCCAGGATCACACAGCATAAGCTACAAAGTGATCGGTAGATGGCTGCTACTTGTGCTAGGTTTGGAGGTGGCCAGGCAAGGCTAAGCTGTGAACCAAGACTAGCAGCTGCTAGTGTCAGGCCTACGGTAACTTAGCAAGAAGTATGGGGTTCACTGAAGCCAGCTGCAACTTGTTGGAAGGAATTTAGGAATATCTGAAGCATGGACCAAGACAAGCCGTTCATATGGATAAGCAACTGGAAACAGCTTGGATGGCATTGAAAGTTGGGTGGGACAAGGCCTCCAGGAATCACCAGAGCAAGTGAACAGTGTAAGCCAGGTTGATGGTGTCTCAGATATGGCACCTGCCTGCCAGCAGTGATCTGTGGCTCTGTGGGGCAAGAGTCAGCAAAGAAGCAGTGGCTTCTGTCAGCACTTATGTCTGGCAGAAAACTACTCCCCAGCTCTTGTCCTGTTGCTGGACAAATCAGCTCCCCCCTGCATGTCTCTGATGCCTTTCAACTGCTACATGCATGCTGGAGCACAGAGGGAATGAGTCAGTGTAATCCCATGCGCAGGCCCTTTAAGAGGAACTGCCAGGGTGTCCAGTAGTTCCTGTCTTCCACAGCCTCAGTCTCTGCTGGTTTTTATACCCAGAAGTTATAATGACTTCTGTTCCTGGCATTGGAGTCCTGGGCTGGGGGGGCTGGTATAGGGCTGGAACCATTTGCTCCTGAGATATCCCTCAAAAAAAAAAAAAAAAAAAAGTCTACCGCACATTAATATGGGACCAGCTTGTTCTGTGCATCTTCCCCTCCTACCAGTCTTGATATAGTCTTTCTTTAATTCTGTGGTGGTAGGACTTCCGTTCAGCTCAATTTATGATGGTTCTGAATGATAGTTGTTCTATAGCTTAGTTGTAATTTGTGGTTGTGTAAGGAGGTGAGCCATGTTTACCTATGCCTCCATTTTGACAGAAAGCTTCCCAGTTTGGGTAATAAAGGAGGCTGTGCCAATAGGCCCTACAAGACACCTACTACATTATGCCACTCTATCAAGTCTGGGAAACATAGTAGCCTTACCTAATACATAGGAACAAACACAGGGAGGCTGCCAAAATGAGGAGACATAGAAACATGGCCCAAATAAAAGAACAAAACAAAACTCCAGAAAAGGAACTAAACAAAATGGAGACAAGCAAGCTACTAGATACAAAGTTTAATCAGTGATTATAAGGATTTTCAAGAAACTTAGTGAGAACCTCAACAGCATAAAAAAGATCTAGTCAGAAATGAAGGATACACTAATGAAAATAAAGAGTGATTTACAGGGAAACAACAGTAGAGTGGATGAAGCCAAGAATCAAATCTGTGGTTTGGAATATAAGGATGCAAAAAATAACCAATCAGAACAACAAGAAGAAAAAAGAATTTTAAAAAATGAGGATAGTGTAAGGAGTCCCTGAGACAACTTCAAGCACACCAACATTCGCATCATAGGGTTACCAGAAGGAAGAGAGAAAGAACAAGAAATTTGAAACCTATTTGAAAAAATAATGACAGAAACCTTCCTAACTTGGTGAAGGAAATAGATATACAAGTCTGGGGAGCACAGAGTCCCAAACAAGATGGATCCAAAAGGACACACACCACGATACATTATAATTAAAATGCCAAGGGTTAAAAACAAACAGATAATCTTAAAAGCAGCACGAGAAAGGGAGTTAGTTACCTGCAGGGGAATTTGCATAAAACTATCAATTGATTTCTCAAAAAGAAAAACTTTTTAGGCTAGAAGAGGTTGGCAAGAGATATTCAAAGTCATGGAAAGCAAAGACCTACAACCAAGATTACCCAGCAAAGCTATCATTTAGAATTGAAGGACAGAAAAAGAGCTTCCCAAACAAAAAAAGCTAGAGTCCATCATCTCCAAACCAGTATTATATGAAGTGGTAAAAGGTCTTCTTTAAGAAGAATAAGATCAAAAATATGAATAATAAAATGACAATAAATACAGATCAATCAAAAATTGAAACAAAGAAACAAAATAGACAAACAAGGAGAACAAAAACAAAATAATAGATACAAAGAGCATTTTGATAGTTGCCAGATGGGGGATTGTTAGTGGGATCAGTGAAAAAGGTGAAGAGATTAAGAAGTACATATTGGTAATAACAAAATAGTCATAGGGATGTAAACTACAGCATAGGAAATGGAGTAGCCAAAGAACACATATGCATGACCCATGGACATGGACAATGGTTGAGGATTGCCTGAGGGAGTTGTACAGGGAAGCTGGGTGGAGGAAAAGTATAAAAATTAGGATAACTATAATAGCATCATCAATAAAACAAAATAATCAAGTGTACAATATGATAATTTAATATATAAATATATTGTGAAGGGATTTCCTCATTGAGTTGATTAAAACATCCATCACTTAATAAACATCTCTTTCTCTCTCCCTCTCTCAACACACACACACATACATTTGAGCTCTAATCTCTTAGGGTGGAAATTTCAACTATACAACATAATGTTCATAACTCTAGTTACCACATTATTCATTAGATCCTCAACCTTATACATCTTATAAGTGAAATTCTGTACACTTTTTCTAACCTCTCACTATTTTCCCCATCCTCCAACCCTGGCAATTATTTTTTAACTATTTCTATGAGCTTGACTTTTTTGGTACATTTCACATACAAGTAATAGCATTCTGCCTGGCTGATTTCATTCACTATAATATCTTCCAAGTTCACTCATGTTGCCTCAAATGACAAGATCCCTTCTTTTCTTTTCTTTTTTAAATTTTATTTGCTTATTTTTATAGGGGAAAAGAGGGAGAAAGAGAGGGAAACATCAATGTGTGGTAACCTCTTGTGCACCCCTGGCCCACTGGGGACCTGGCCCACAATCCAGGCATCTACCCTGACTGGGAATTGAAGCAGCGACCCTTTGGTTCACAGACCGGCACTCAGTCTGCTGAGCCACACCAGCCAGAGCAATATCCCTTCTTTTCTAAGGCTGAGTAATATTTGGTTGTATGTACATACATATCTTTTATCCATTTCCATCAATAAACACTTACATTGTTTCTAAACCTTGGCTATTGTGAATAATGTTGCTATGAACATGCAAATGCAGATATCTCTTTGAGATGATGATTTTATTTTGTCTAAGTATACAATTGACTCTTGATCAACATGGAGGTTAAGGACACTGACCCCTGCAGAGTCAAAAATCTGCATATAACCTTTGACTCCTCCAAAACTTAACTATAGTCCCTCATTATTTGCAGAAGATTGGCTCCAGGACTGACCACAGACAAGAAAATCCACAATGCTCACATCTCTTATAAAAAATTGGTATAGAACAATGCATACAGTTGGCCCTTTGCATCTGTGGATTCCCATCTGCAGATTGAAAATAGTGTTTTTATCTATAGCTGGTTGAATCCATAGATGCAAAATCCAGGGATACAGAGGGCCAACTGTATATTATTGGAAACAAATCCGCATATAAGTGGACCTGCACAGTTCAAACCCATGTTGCTCAAGAATCAATGTTTTATATAAAAAGTGGGATTTCTGGATCATATAGTAGTCCAATTTTTAATTTCCTGATGAACCTCTATACTGTTTCTATAATGACTGCAGCAGTTTACATTCACACCGACAGTGCACAAGCCTTCCCTTTTCTCTGCATCCTTGCCAGCATTTGCTATATCTTGTCTTTTGGATAATAAACATCAAAAAAGTATGAGGTGATATCTGGTAGTTTTGATTTGCATTTTCTTGTCAATCAGTGATGTTGAGCACCTTTGCATTACCTACTGACTATATCTACATCTTCTTTGGGAAAAATACCTATGTCTGTCCTTTGACTTTTTTTTCAATGGGTTACTATTTCTTGCTATTGAGTTGTATGAGATCCTTGTTTGGATATTAACCCTGTATCAGATATGTGGTTTGCAAATATTTTCTCCCATTACATAGGTTGCCTCTTAGTTATACTTATGGTTTTCTTTGCTATACATAACTTTTGATTTGTTGTAATTGCATCGTTTATTTTTTCTTTGATTGCCATTGCTTTTGGCATCATATTTACTATATTTAGTTACATTCCATCTATGCACAAGTTTGTTAAACATTTTAATCAAAAGGACAATGGATTTTGTTAAATGTTTTTCCTGCATTTTTGAGATGACCACAGGATCACATGATTTTTAGCCTTTTATTGTGTTAATACAATTTATTATAGTTGTTGATTTGTGGATGTTGAACCATCCTTGCATCCCTGGATTAAATCCCACTTCATCATTGTTTAGGCTTGTAATTTATTAGAGGACTAGATAGCAGGTTATAGAAAGGAGAAAGGAGAAATGTTGGCAGTATAACACAGGATTGTATTCAGATGGTGGAATTCTAAAATTCAGATGATAGCAGAGGCTGATATTGACAGTGTCTGTGATGTATCTATATGAAATATGGCAGAAAAAATCAGGTGAAAGGATTAAGAGGAAATCAAGTCACAAACTTTTCGAAGATGATTCCTGATATTACCAAGAATTATGAAAATAGTGGTATTGGAGAAAATAACAATAAATAAGGTGCTAAGTCATTCAAGGAATTAGAAGCAGTGATCAAGGGTTTTATAGATGATGGCAATAAGAAGATATTACAACTATAGATTGATGGCAAGAACTATATAGTAATCAAATTGTTTCTCTTGGACTCTCTCTTGTTTCTCATTTCTCAAGTATTTATTTAATAATAATAATTAAGTATAAATAACAGTAATTATTATGACTGAAAACACTAGACAGTTCCATGGAGTTCAATATTTCTTATAGTTCAAAAAAGGCACAACAAAAGTAAATATATCTAATGAGAGATGATATATTTGAAATTAAGGTAACTAGCTAAGCTTCCTGTATTAAATATTTTGATAATTATAATTAAATTGCTTAAAAATTGCATTAGTCTCAAATAAATTTTAGTCATCAAAATCAGTGTGCAATCCCTGAAGATGCATAGAAATAAAAACAAATGGTTATTTCTGACGAAGTCACATTATATGCAAACATATTGGTAATTGGCTTTTGTATCAGCAAATATCAGTATTTTTTAGCCATAGCTAAGAAGTCTACCACATTTAAAGGCTGTGGATCTCAATGAAAATCCAACTAGCACATCTACATAAACATGAAACAACATTATACAAAGGATAAATTTAGTGGTTAGGAAAATTATATGAGTTAGAAATTGCTGAGGTACCATTTGGGGAATATCATTCTGATTTATAACATTTATGTGTAGTGTTTCAACACACTTAGGCAGTGTTTATATAATCACTAAAACATTAGGTCATTTTGATTGACCAAACAGCTGGTTTGACTACATTTTAAACTGAAATGATGAATTTCTCAATTGACTTAGTCACAGACTTAACAAAACCGTAAAAAGGAAAAAGGATTATTATTTCCATCTCTATGTACTTAAGTAGCAAAAAGGCTTAGCAAATCAGGTTAATATAATAAAGCAAGAAGAAGAGGCAAATCTGAAGCTCCCTGACATTTGTAATATCACGCAAAGACAGAAAAATATGGAGTAGGTCCTAGAAGCTTAAGTTGGGAGCACAGTAAAACCTAATTGACATAACTAAAGCAGGATAAAATGTATCATACCAGCATGTAAATTGGAGCCTATCCATGCACAGAAACGGATCCTGTAGAGTCAAAGAATTTAGGGATCTGGCTTTGCTGTTCTGTCCTGTAACATGAGGCTGATGTGGAGTATATTACTAAAAGTAATCGCTATTTTATCAACCCAGAAACATCTGAGGACTTAGATTTTTATAGAATCCATTCTTTTTCTATGTGGCTCTTCTTCCAAATGATTTCTGGCTCCCTGTCACTCATGAGAGTGTTAGCTATTTTTCAAGGCTTGCTACTCTTAATAGAAAAGGAGTGGCAATTTAGAGAAAAGTCATTAAAATGTACTTTCACCTTAGACTAATGTTTTTAAAAATAGCTTTACTCAGACATACCTCACCACATGAGTCATCCATTTAAAGGGTACAACTAAGTGGCTTTTAGTATATTCAGAGTGGCTCGATGATCACAAGGATCTAATTTTAGAATATTTAAGTCACTCTCAAACGAACC
>PVJI01025386.1:0-20551 GCA_004026765.1 Micronycteris hirsuta | reverse complement strand
TCACCTTTAACCAGATCATAACCAACAAAAGCAGAAAGCAAGCAAAACATAATCAGAGACGCTGAAATTAAGAACAGGCTAACAATAGACAGGGGAGAGGGGGGAGGGGACAATGGGGAGAAGAGTTTTCAGGAATCACTGTAGAGGACACATGGACAGAACTAAGGGGGAGGAGGGAGGTTGGGGGGGTGGGACGGGAGGGGAAGGGAGCGGGGAGGGGAGAGGCTGCAAATAACTGTAATTAAACAAAAAATTAATTAAAAAAATAAAAAACAACAACAACAACAACAACAACAACAAAAAAGATCATGCTATTCAATCCCCATGATTTTGAGTGGTTTGGGTTTTTTTTTCCTTTGGGTTGGTTTCTAATTTCAGTCCCTTGTGGTTAGAAAAAATACTTGATATGATTTCAATTTTCTTGAATTTGCTGAGGCTTGTTTTGTGTCCTATCATATTGTCTATCTTTGAAAATGTTCCATGTGCATTTGAAAAGAATATCTATTTAGCTTCTTTGGAGTGAAAGGCTCTATATATATCAGTTAAGTCCATTTCTTCTAGGGCATTGTTCAAGGCCACAATATCTTTGCTGATATTTTGTTTGGAAGACCTGTCCATTTTTGACAGTAGGGTGTTGAAGTCCCCTACTATAATTGTGTTGCTATCAATATCTTTCTTGAAGTCCTCCAAGATTTTCTTTATATATTTGGGTGCTGTTATGTTGGGTGCATATATATTTACAATGTTTATGTCTTCTTGGTGGATTCTTTCCTTGAGTATTATGAAGTGTCCTTCTGGGTCTCTCTTTATGGCCCTTTTTTGGAAGTCTACTTTTTCTGATATGAGTATTGCTACTCCGGCTCTTTTTTCCTGTCCGTGTGCTTGGAAAACTTATTTCCAGCCCTTCACTTTCAGTCTGTGTAGGTCTTTTGTCCTGAGGTGGATCTCTTGTAGGCAGCATTTGTGTGGGCCTTGCTTTCTTATCCATTCAGCTCTTCTATGTCTTTTGATTGGAGCATTTAATCCATTTACGTTTAAGGTCATTATTGATAGGTTCTTATTCATTGCCATTTTTTTTTACCTGTGTTCCTCTCTCTCTCTTTTTTCCTTCCTTTACTTAAAGAAATCTCTTTAGCATCTCTTGCAGAGCTTTTTTGGTGGAGGAGTATTCTTTTAGACTTCTTTTGTCTGGGAAGCTCCTTATTTGGCCATCTATCTTGATTGAGAGCCTTGTTGGGTAGAGTAGTCTTGGCTAAACCACTGGTTCTCATTATTTGGAATATTTCTTGCCATTCTTTTCTGGCTTGGAGTGTTTCCATTGAGATGTCAGCTGCTAACCTTATTGGGGCGCCCTTGTATGTTACTTCCTATTTCTGCCTCGCTGCCTTTAAGATTGTCTCTTTGTCTTGTAATTTTGCAGTTTTAATTATGATGTGTTTTTTAGTGGGCCTGTTTGTGTTCCTTTTAATTGGGACTCTCTGTATTTCCTGGATTTGTGTGGCTTTTTCTCTCATCAGGTTAAGGAAGTTTCCATCATTACTTTTTCGAACAGGTTTTCTATCCCTTGCTCTTCTTCTTCTCTTTCTGATATTCCTATTGTATGAATATTATTACGTTTCATGTTGTTCTGCATTTTCCTTAATATCTCTTCATTCTTTCTGAGTCTCTTTTCCTGTTCTTGCTCATTTTGGGTGTTTTTTCTACCTTATCCTCCAGCTTGCTGATAAGATCTTCTGCTTCATCGAGCCTGCTTTTAATTCCTTCTATTGTGTTCTTCAGTTCAGATATTGTATACTTCATTTCCTCTTGTCCCTTTGGATAGTTTCTGTTTCCTTTTTCATGTTGACATAGTTTGCAGTGAATTCATTATAGTTTCCTGGTAGTTTGTTGCAATTTTCTGTGAGCTCATCAAGCTTCTCAAGCTTCCTGATAACCAATGCTTTCAACTCAGTATCTGATAGTTGGCTTGCCTCTGTTTCATTTATCATTCTTTCTGGGGCTTCCTCCTTTCCTTTCATTTGGGGATTGTTTCTTTGTCTTCTCATTGTTTATGAGACTCCTCTTGCTAGCCTCTGTTTCTTAAATTGATCTGTCAAGGTCTCTGGAGCAGCAAAGTTAATTTTGTGTCACTGTCTCTGTTTTGGGGGCTGACCTTGTCTGCGTCTAACTCTGTTCTCTTCACAACTCCAGGTTTTTATGTCTCACCGTCTGATCATTCAATTTCCCCTGTAATCTTCGTCACCAATCTTCATATATGCTGGAATACTACTGGGTGTTCGCCCTTTCCTCAGAAAATCAGCTAGGTGTTTCACCAGTGATCAGGAGAAAGTGAACTCTGCTCCCCTCTATCTCGCCACCATATTTTCTCTATATTCAACTACATTCTTAATATTTCTGTCACTCTATTCCTTTTTGGAGTTCTGATTTTTCATCTGGATCATTTTCCTAATGCCTAAATTTTCTCTTCATTATTTCACTTAGTAAAGATTTCATGCAACAGATTCATTAAGCTTTTGTTCATATAAAAAAACATTTTTGTTTATTCTTCCGTTTTGGAGCAAATTTGTAATACATATATATTTCTTGATTGGTAGTTTCCCCCTTTCCCACCTCAACTTTTAAAAATATAATTCCATTGTTTTCTGACTTCCACACTTTCTCTGGAAAGATATTTGGTAATATGTTTCTAGATAATGAGTGATTTTTTTTCTCCCTGGTTGCCTTGCAGATTTTTATCTATCTGTGATTATCAGAAGTTTGACTATAATTTAGCTAGGTATTTGTCTTTTTCTTTCTTTGTTATTTTTTCTCTTTAACTTTCTTTTGTTAAGTTGCTTAAGCTTTGCTAAATGTCTTGAATCTATGAGTTGATATATTACATCAATTTTTGTGCCAACCTCATCTGTTTTTTTAAGAGATTTTATTTATTTATTTTTAGACAGAGGGGAAGGGAGGAAGAAAAAGAGGGAAAGAAAGATCAATGTGTGGTTACCTCTCATGATTCCCCCGCTGGGGACCTGGCCTGCAACCTGGGCATGCGCCCTAGACTGGGAATCAAAACGGCAACCCTTTGGTTCACAGGCTAGCACTCAATCCACTAAGCCACACCAGTCAGGGCTCAACATCATCTCTTTGATTCTGCCCTTTTCTCTCTCATTCATTTCCTAATGGGCTCCAAATAAATATGGTTTACATCATCTGAAGTCTTTTCTATTGTCTCCTAATTCTGTTCTCTCTTTTAATGTTTTTTCTTTCTTTTTTCCTGTGCTCCATTTGATTGTTTTCCATTGGCATGGGTATGAGTACTATCTTCAACTGTTTCAGTCTGCTTTTATATGCAACCAATTAATTTTTACTTTTTTAAAGATTTTATTTATTTTTAGAGAGTGGAGCAGGAAAGGAGAAAGAGAGGGAAACATCAATGTGTGGTTGCCTCTCATGTGCCCCCTGTTGGGGACCTGGCCCACTACTCAGGCAAGTTCCCTGACTTGGTTTGAACCAGCAACCCTTTGGTTTGCAGGCCCATGTTCAATCCACTGAGCTAAACCAGCCAGGGCTAATTACTAAGATTAGATACTGTATTTTGAACTTTTATAATGACAGATGCTTGTACATCAATGTTCATTACAGTATTATTTACAGTATTCACAAGTGGAAGCTACCCAACTTCTCAAGAGATAAATTGATAAGCATAATATGATATACATACAATGAAATAATATGCAGCCATAAAAACTGAAAAAATGTTCTGAGAAATGCTAAAATATGAATAAACTTTGATAAACTATGCCAACTGAAATAAGCCAGATGTAAAAGGACAAAAAATGTATGATTTCCTCTATATGAGCATATGCACTAGGCAAATTCATAGAGACAGAAAGTACATTAGAGATTATCAGGTTCTGAGTAGAGAGAAATGGGGAGGTATTGTTTAATGGTTACAATTTTCAGTGATGGGATAATGAAAATTTTAGAAATATATAGTAGTTGTAAAACATGTTGAATGTAATGAAGGTCACTGAATTATATGATTAAAAATTACTAAAATGGCAAATGTTAGATTACATATATTTCACCACAATAAAAATAATTAAAAAATATATTCTCAATAAACTTCTCTTCTAGAGAAAACATACCACAAGAAACACTGAGTTTTGCTTCTACACTGTTCTGCCTACTAACCATGTGGACTTGGGCAAGTCACTTTCCTCTCCTGAATGCCAGACACAACTTGGATTTAATGATGATTTATGGAGGATTAAATGTGCAAATATTCAATAGGTTTTTGTTAATCTATGTGATAATATTCTGCAGAGGCACCTCTAACTAATGCAGGTTGAATAGGAAGAGTATGATGATAATCATCCTCTAACTCCTGTTTTTCTTCTTTGGACTAAGTACTTTTTTTCTGAATTTATAGGCTTTAATATTTTTTTCTTGCCAAACCTACATGTAACTCAGCTTATACTGGAAGGAGCTTATTTCCAAGATCACCTTTTCATCATTGACATCATCCGTCTATTATTTTCCATTGTTGCTCCAAGGGCCTATTCTACCAGTCAACTCCCTCCACATCTCTAAAATTGTCCCAGATCATTAGCTTGTCCTGACTTCCTAGTGGGGCCACTGAAGGAATTTTTTATTGTAATTTGTTACTGGTGAATATTTATTTCAAATTTCAGAAAAGCAGTCAGTTAAATTGACCTCAAATGTGACTCTTAGCCATGAGATTCTATGATTCTTGGATGCTGTAACCCATTAAAGGAATGAGATATAATCCACTTCTCTCCTCATTTGTCCACAAATAAAATTAAGATGACAGGGCCCCCCAGGTGATTTCAAATTTTCTTTAGAGGAAAATGGAATTCAGGTTTTTATAGATACTAATCTTTATAACTTACTTTATGGAGCTTGAAAAGATCTGACCTATTATTTGGACCCAAATCTCCTGGGAACAACCTTTCATTTGACATCCAGTTCAGACATGTGGTGTTCTTACCTAACCATGTTCTATTGGAAGAAAAAAGAAAACAAATAAACTGTGACAAGCTGTAAATACTTTCCATCAGGTTTTCCAAGCTTGAGGAAGGCATGTAGGACCCACAATGACCATTTGTGTGCCAATAACTGTTTTCCTTTGACCCTCTTGGTTTCTCAGAAGTGGGTTCTGGAAAAGCCTGGACATAACCCACAGCAGAGAGGCACTGTTTTCCTGAACCTCCTGTCCCATTGCTCAGGAGCTATATAGTGTCTAATCTTCATGTGACTGTGTTTTTAACTCAGACCTACTCACTGGCTTCTCCCAAGTGGTAACTGTCAGGTCCCTCAAACACAACATATCCAGAACAGAACTCCATTTTAACTCTAGCTTGTTCTTCTTTGTCTTTCATTAGCTCCTCTGATTTTATTTTTGTCTCTTAAAAACTAGTCTGCACACAGCCTACAGAGTATTAATTGGAAAATTCAAATCATACTATGTCATTAATCACCACCAACTCTTCCAGTGGTTTTCTTATTGTATTTGCCATAAAATTCCAACTTCCCTCCAAGAAACAAAGGTCTTCCATAATCTACCCCACCCCCAGTTTCCATCACTCAAGGTGGGTGTTATTCTTTTAGTGGTTTTTCTGTTGGCCCCAGTGCTTTTTTCATATCACTCCTTCTGTCTTGAATCCTGTTTCCATATTCTTCCTCTTTAATTCATTATAATTGTATAATGTTTAACTCCAAGTCTTCCTTATAGTTCTACTCTTACCTCCTCTTCTTCTGCCATGAGGTATTGTCCTTATTTCCATAATATTCTTTGAAGAATTTTATGCTGTGTTTACCACAATGTGTCAGTAACTTTCTGCTTAAGTGTTTGCCTCCTTAACTAGATTGTGAGTCTTTTAACTCATTGGCAGTGTCATATTTATCATTTTATGCCCAGAGTCAAGCACATGGATTAACAATTGAATGGTTGTGAAATGAATGAATGAATCAGTGAGTGATTATCAGTGAGTGGTCATCACCCATGAAATAAGGGCTCATGGCCCTTTCTCACAACCCATAGACCCAACTGAGTTACTTTACAGCAGGGCCTGGGTCTCATTCATCTTTGTGCCACCCTGCCCATCTCCCAGCACAGGCACATAACAGGAAATCAGCAAATGTTAACTGAATCAACAACACTATAGCTTAGATTCAATGACTTTTGGAGTAAAGGAGCAGACATAAATGAAGGCCAACCAAACTACCTGGGCCCAGAAGAGGGAAAGGGGAAAATGGTTTCCCATGTGAGCCTATTGACTTCTTTCACTGAATTCATTCACTACAAATTTGCTGTGAAATAGATCAATTTCCCCTAAAAACTTTCATTCATCCTCCAGTTCAGTCATGGATCCAGTGTCATACATGCATTTATCTTCACATCTCCTAAAGAAATATAGATCTTTATAGCCTGTCTGGCTTTCCTGCCCCAAGCAGGTTCTTTGCACTGTGTGCTGTCTCCAGATCAGCTTCCTGTGAGTGGCTGTGCTATCTGCCATCCCTCTGCAACACCACCTTTTCTGAAGCTCCCCACCAGGCACCACTTGAGTGAGAATTATTAGATACATCTGCACTCAAACATATTTGCCTTCTTATTAAGTATTGCAATAAAATACTTCCATTATCTCATTTTATTTTTAATTTTATATGAATAATTTCGCAAATGTAAAATAATCATATATATATATATATATATATATATATATATATATATATATATACACACATATATATAAAGAATAGCAATACAATAAACATCCATGTATCAAACACTCAAAATAAGTGATAGGACATTACAAAACCATAAAATGAAGTTCCCTTCTCAATTATATTTTACTCCTCCTGCATAAGTAACCAAATTCTGAAAGTTAGAATCCCTTTGCCTTTTTAAAAATTAATAACTCTAGCCCTGGCTGGTGTAGCACAGTGGATTGAGCACGGGCTGGGAACCAAGCGGTCCTGGTTCGATTCCCAGTCAGGGCACATGCCTGGGATGCGGGCCAGGTCCCCGTGAGGGCCATGTGAGAGGCAACCATACATTGCTGTTTCTCTCCCTCTCTTTCTCCCTCCCTTCCCTTCTCTCTAAAAATAAATAAAAATAAAATCTTTTAAAAAATTAATAACTCTAATTGGCACATCGTTTAATTTTTACCTGTTTTTATTGCTCACCCAAGGATATGTTTATTGATTTAGAGAGAGAGAGAGATAGGGAGGGAGAGAGAGAGAGAGACATTGATGTGAGAAAAATCTTGATCAGTTGCCTCCCATACATGCCTAAACTGAGAGTTAAACGTGCAATGTAGGTATGTGCTGTGACTGGAGATCAAACCAGCAAGCTTTTGGTGTTTGGGATGACACTTCAACCTACCGAGGAACCCAGCCAGGGTGAATTAACCTGTTTTAATTTTATAGCAATAAAATATTTTCCTGCATGTGTCTTTCCAAAACATGTTTATTTATTCAATATTTCACTTATAAGAGTTCTACATGTGAACTATCATTTTTTCTATATACCATTTTTCATTCATTTCTCTTGGTGGACATTTGTTTTTACCTAGTGATTTTAGTTCAAACAGCACTGCTACGAACAGTTATGTATATGCTTAGGGAAAATGTGCAAGTGTTCCCAAAACCGTGAAAGAGAATTTCTGAACTGCAGATTAAATACCTCTTCAGTTTTAGTATTACTCCTAATATCCACATCCTCACCAATGTTCGATATTAGGATACATTTAGGAGAAAAGAATCAAGGCTAAAAAGTACAAGATTAGGGAAAGAACAACAGAATGACCCCTCAAAATAGTACTATAAAGAAGATAAATATGACCAAGTGATGTTTCATGAATAAAACAAAAGAAGAAAAATTTCTCTGGTGAGATTAATAGGAAAAATTACACTGAAACAATATTTGGAAAGTAAATGAAGACATAAATAAATGGTGAAGTAGACAGTGATCTTAGAAATAAGTAATTAAGTGCCAATTGTCTCAAAGTTAGACAACATAACTTTACTCGAAATCTCAATAAGCTTTTTCTTAAAACTTGAAAAATTGATATTCAAACTTGTTTCAAATAATAAAGTTCCAAAAATAATCAGGATACTTCAAAAGAAGAGCAGAAAGCCCTGGCAAGGTTGGTTGTAGTGTTGTTTTGTGCACCAAAATGTTGTAGGTTTGAGTCACAGTCAGGGCACATACCTAGGTTACAGGTTAAATTCCCCAGTTGGAGTGTGTACAGGAGGAACTGATCTCTCTCTCTCTCTCTCTCTCTCTCTCTCTCTCTCTCTCTCTCGGAGAATATCCTAGGGTGAAGATTAAAAAAAGAAAGAAAGAGAAGAGGTGGGAAACAACTAACCCAATATTAATCCTATAATAATTGAGACAAATTAATACTGGCCCCAAATATATTGTCAAAGAAAAAATTACAGAGCTTAGAAAGAACTTTGTGTACATAAAGAACTTTGGTAAGTAAGAGATGTTGTACACCATATTAACAGGGAAAAGAACGGAGTATTAAAAGGTACAAAGATAAAATTGCATCCTGTTCTTATATCATATACAAAAGCATTCCTGGTTAATTAATAATTTAAATGACTAAAAACATTAAAAATTTTACTAGAATATATAGTTCAATAGTTTTTGGATGCTGCAGTAGAGAAGAAAATTTTAAACAATAACAAAACATATCTATGTAAGAAATAATTGAAATTTGACTATATTAAAATTATAAGCTTTTGTTTACCAATTAACCTTAAGGGAGATAATATTTGTAATATATACAACTGCTATAGGATTAGCATAGACAATATATAGTTAATGCACTCAAATCTATACAGAAAATAAATACAACCATGTTTTTTTAAAATGGGGAAGAGCATAAATAAACTTCTTACAGAAAAGGAATTGCTTCTGGTCAATCAACATATGAGTATAAAAATATGAACATGAAACTTTCATTAATGATCAGGAAAAATTCCAAAGAAGATAAAATCAAATGCCATATTATACCTCACAATTTTACTAATATATGAATGCCAAAGCCAAAAGCTGTAAGATTTTTTTAGCAACAAGGATTTATAGTTGAATCATATGTTCATAATTCAACTTGTTTGTTTAGTTTTGGTCAAAACACGTACATTCAAATCACTCTTGTGTCAAATGACCTGTGGGTGCTTGGTCTGGGAGTTTCTTTCCCAAGAGACCCTGCTCTTTTGGTTGTAATGACCTGTCCAGGGTCCCTTCTCCTTCCTTTCCTCCACTAGTACCTTCCAATTCTTGACTCACTTTCAATAAGAAGGTAAATTTTTGAGGATCCAAACAAGTAAATTTAGATTCACCCAGAAGGGAGCAAGGACAGATTGTAAGTTGACCCTTCATGGGCTCTCCTACTCAGGACAGAGCCCACTTTAAATTCTCAATTGTGGCTATCATGTCAATGAAGTCAACATTTTTTAGGTCAGACTTGGCACATTTAAATTTTGTAAAAAGATTTTTATTTTTCTATCATGTTTTAATTAGTAACAAATTATACTGGGAGCAGTTTTAGCTATTGTCAGGTGGACTTTTTATTTAATGAGGATGGATGTTTCTAGCATGATATTCATTGTTAAGTATTTAAAAGACTATATATGCCCTGGCTGGCGTAGCTCAATGGATTGAGCACGGGCTGGGAACCAGAGGGTCCTGGTTTGATTCCCCGTAAGGGCACATGCCTGGGTTGCGGGCTGGGTCCCTAGTGAGGGCCATGTGAGAAGGAACCATACATTGCTGTTTCTCTCTCTCTCTCTGTCTCCCTCCCTTCTCCTGTCTCTAAAATAAATACATAAAATATTTTTTAAAAAGACTATATATATATATATATATATATATACACGCACACATATATATAAAACTTATTTATTAACAAATTCAAGTGTCAGATTCAGCAATTTGGTCATAGACAGACTCAGAAAAACTCACTAAGAGATGGCAAAGACAAACTAGTTGCAGATGCTCTGGAGTATTGTTGCTAAACCGTTTAATGCACAGCAGGGTCTCAGTGGTGGGGCCAAATACCTCCATTTGCAGAAAAATATGCTCTTCAGTGTAGTCCTGCCCAACAAGCTGTGGATCTGGGCAGGTGATCCCCATTAAGTTTCTTCAGGTGGGTGTTCCCTGTAACTTATATTGTTCCTCACTAAGGATAAGCCAGGCAGTGAAAGACAAATGCCATATGATATCACCTATAAGTGGAACCTAATTAACAAAATGAACAAGCAAGCAAAATATAACCAGAAACATTGAATTAAAGAACAAATTGACAATAACCAGAGGGGAGGGGGAGAGGGATAATGGGGGGAAATAGGGGAAGGATCATCAAGGAACATGTATAAAGGACACATGGACAAAGCCAAAGGGGGTAAGTTTGAGGGTGGGAGGTGGGGATGGGTGGGGCAGGGGGCCAAGGTGGGGTGAAAATGAAGACAACTGTACTTGAACAACAATAAATAAATAAATGAATGAATGAATAAATAAATAAATAGTGTGTAGGTAGCTAGATATTAATAAAAGAAAGGAACAAAGTGAATCACATTTTAGGAAGCATAATCAACTAGGGAACTGCCCTGGACAATAAGCCTGCTTCACTAGGAAGCAACAGCTCCACACATTCACCAGGGGATCCCAGCATTGCCCCGCCAAAGGGATTAACTCCCCTTCTTCCCCCATGTAGGAAGGAAAGACCAGCTTTCCAGTCTCCCCAGGGTACAACCAGTTCATTCCCCCACTGTATGGGGGAGGAATAAACAATAAAGATGACATTTCTCTTTTGGAGGCATGTGCAGTAGGAGTCAAGATGGTGACCATAAATGTCTGTCTGTCTAGCCTGGGAAAAGGATCAAATTGGATAAGAGACACAAGACTCCCAGAAGATCTAAGAAATGGATTGGTTAGGAGGAGGACCCAGCACCAGTCTGCAATAGGTTGGGAAGTTGATTGGTTAGTTTGAAGGTGAGCTTGGTCCTACCCAAGCCCAAAATAATATAATCCAAGTTTAACAAAGCTCTCTTGCTCTCTCTCACTCACTCACTCAGTAACAAACACTTGTGTTCCCTGACCATAACAGTCTTAAGACTCTAGCAACCTCCTGTGGTCATGCAGACTCTAATTGTGAGTTTCAGTACAGCAATGCAGTGCCAACCAGAGCAAAGCCAGAAACGCAAACTAAGCTAGCTAGATGGGGACAGGGACTGAACTGTACTAAACCTAAGGAACTGAATTTCCGGACACCGACCCTATTTCAGGGCCTGATAAAGAAAGACAGTTTGGACTTCTTCCATGGTAGGACAGAGCTGAATATAGGACAGTTCTTTGTGTTTGCTTCAGCTTCAAAAAACCTCTCCACTAGACCACATTATCCCATCTGTGTTCTCTGAAACGCTTTTCTTGTAACAACACAAGGACCCTAATTTATTTTTTATTCAAAAAATTATTTTATTTTATCGTTGTTCAAGTACAGTTGTCTACATTTTCCCCCCAACACTCAACCCCATCCCAGCCATTCTCACCTCCCTTCCCTGATTTGACCCCCATTGATTTTGTTGGTATTGCCTGCCTGTCCTTTAGAGTTGTTCCTGAAATCCCTTTCCCCCTTTGTCCCCATCATCCCTTCCCACCTCCCTTCTGGTTATTGTCAGATTGTTCTTAACTTCAATGGCTCTGATTATATTTTACTTGCTTATTGGTTTTGAGGATTAGGTTCCACTTCAAGGTAAGATGATATGGTATTTGTTTTTCACCGCCTGGCATATTTCACCTAGGATAATGCTCTCCAGTTCCATCCATGCTGTTGCAAAGGGTAGGAGTTTCTTTCTTTCTGCTGTGTAGTATACCATTGCATAAATGCACCATAGTTTTTTGATCCACTCATTACTGATGTGCACTTAGGTTACTTCCAGCACTGGACTATTGTAAATTGTGCTGCTATGAACGTTGGGGTACATAGGTTATGGATTGGTGTTTCAGGGTTCTTAAGATACAATCTCACCAGTGGAATTGCTGCATCAAAGGCAGTTCCATTTTTAGTTTTTTGAGGACATTCCATACCATTTTCAACAGAGGCTGCACCACTGTGCATTCCTACCAAAAGTGCACTCTGGTTCTTTAACTTCCACATACTTTCCAACAATTGTTTCTTGATTTGTTTATGATGGCCATTCTCAACGGTGTGAAGTCATACTTCATTGTGGTTTTAATTTGCTTCTCTCTGATGGCTAGTGATGCTGAGCATCTTTTCATATGTCTCTGGGCCCTCTGTATGTCCTCCTTGGAGAAGTGTCTGTTCAAGGCTTTTGCCAATTTTTAAATTGGGTTTTTTGTCTTCCTGGAATGGAGTCATGTGAGTTCTTTATATATTTTGGAGACCAAACCCCTGTCCGAGGTATCATTGGCAAATGTGTTTTCCCATACAGTTGATTCTCTTTTCATTTTAATGCTGTTTTCTTTGTCCATGCAGAAGCTTTTTAATTGGATGAGGTAACATTTGTTTGTTCTTTCCTTTATGTCCCTTCCTCTAGGGGATATATTGGTGAAAATATTGCTACCTGGAATATCTGAGATTTTCCTGCCTACGTTCTTCTCTAGAACTTTTATATTCTAGAACTATATGTCACAGCATATATTTAAGTCTTTTATCCACCTTGAATTTATTTTTGTGTATGGTTTAGGTTGGTGATCAAGTTTCATTTTTTTACATATAGCTGTCCAGATCTCCCAACACCATTTATTAAAGAGGGTACTTTTACTCCATTTTATGTTTCTGCCCACTTTATCAAATATTAACTGAACACAGAGACTTCAGTTTATTTCTGGGCTCTCTATTCTGTTCCAGTGGTCTATGTCTCTGTTCCTATGCCAGTACAGGCTATTTAGATTACAGTGTCCTTATAACACAGTTTGATATCAGGAATTGTGATTCCTCCTACTTTGTACTTGTTTCTCAAAATTGATGAAGCTACTTGGAGTTGTTTATGGTTCCATATACATTTTTAAATAGCTTGTTCTGTATCTGTGAAATGTGTCATTGGTACTTTAATAGGGATTACGTTGAATCTATAAGTTGCTTTGGGTACTATGGACATTTTCTTGATGTTAATTCTTCCGTTCCATGAGCACAGTATATGTTTCCATTTGTTTGTGTCTTCCATGATTTCTTTCTTCAGTGTTGTATAGTTTTCTGAGTACAGATCTTTTACCTCCTTGGTTAGGTTTACTCCTAGGTATTTTGTTTTTCTTCTTTCTATATCAAATTGGATTTTTTTCATGATTTCTGTTTCTGATATTTCACTATTGATGTCCAAAAATGCCTTTGATTTCTGAATATTGACTTTGTATTGCACTATTTTGCCAAATTCACTTATTAAGTTGAGTGGTTTTTTGGTGGAGTCTATAGGATTTTCTATGTACACTGTCATGGCATCTATGAACAATGACAGTTTTGCTTTCTCCTTTCCAATTTGGATGCCTTTTATTTCTCTGGGGTTTTTTGTTGTGGTTTTTTGTTTTGTCTGATTGCTGTGGCTAGGAGTTCTAATACTATGTTGAATAGAACCATTGAAAGTGGACATCCTTGTCTTGTTCCTGATGTTAGTGGGAAAACTTTTAGTTTTTGCACATTGAGTATGATTTTAGCTGTATGTGTGTCATATATGGCCTTTATTATGTTGAGGAATGCTCCCTCTATTCCCATTTTCCTAAGTGTTTTTTTTATCATAAATGGGTGCTCACCTTATCAAATGCTTTTTCTTTTTTATCTTTTTTAAAAATTTTAAATTACTTTATTGTTGTTCAATTACAGTTGTCTGCATTTTTCCCTTCCCCTTGCCCCACCACATCCAAACCCACCTCCCTCCCTTGCTTCCACCCTCCCCACTGGTTTCATCCTTGTGTCCTTTATACTAGTTCCTGAAAACCCTTCTTCCCACAGTCCCCTCCCCCCTCCCCTCTGGCTATTGTTAGATCGTTCTTCATTTCAATGTCTCTGGGTATATTTTGTTTGCTTTGGTCTCTGGGTATATTTTGTTTGCTTTGTTCTTTTGTTGCTTATGTTCCATTTAAAGGTGCAATCATATGGTATTTTTTCCTCGTCACTTAGTATAATGCTCTCCAGTTCCATCCATGCTGTTGCAAAGGGTATAAGCTCCTTCTTCCTCTCTGCTGCTTAGTATTCATTGTGTAAATGTACCATAGTTCATTGATCCACTCATTTGCTGATTGGCACTTAGGTGGCTTCCAGCACTTGGCTATTGCAAATTCTGCTGCTATGAACATTGGGATACATAAAGTCTTTTGGATTGGTGTTTCAGGGCTCTTAGGGTATAATCCCAGCAGTGTAGTTGCTTGGTCAAAAGGCAGTTCCATTTTTAGTTTTCTGAGGAAATGCCATACTGTTTTCCACTGTGGCTTCACCAGTCTGCATTCCCACCAACAGTGTACTAGGGTTCCCTTTTCGTCGCATCCTCTCCAACACTTGTCTGTTGCTTTGTTGATGATGGCCATTCTGACTGGTGTGAGGTGGTATCTCATTGTGGTTTTAATTTCCATCTCTCTGATGGATAGTGATGCTGAGCATCCTTTCATATGTCTCTGGGCCCTCTGTTTGTCCTCCTTGGAGAAGTGTCTGTTCAAGTCTTTTGCCCCCTTTTTAATTGTTTTTTTTTTTTTTTTTTGTCTTCCTGGAGTGGAGTCGTGTGAATTCTTTATATATTTTGGAGATCAAACCCTTGTCTGAGGTATCATTGGCAAATATGTTTGCCCATCAGGTTGGTTCTGTTTTTATTTTAATACTGTTTTCTTTAGCTGTGCAGAAGCTTTTTATTTTGACGAGGTCCCATTTGTTTATTCTTTCCTTTATGTCCCTTGCTCTAGGGGACATATCAGTGAAGATGTTGCTACATGGAATGTCTGAGATTTTCCTACCGATGTTTTTCTCTAGTACTTTTATGGTGTCACAACTTATATTTAAGTATTTTTTAAAATATTTTATTTATTTATTTTTATAGAGAGGAGAAGGGAGGGAGAAAGAGCAATGTATGGTTGTCTCTCACATGGCCCTCACCGGAGACCTGGCCTGCAACCCAGGCATGTGCCCCGACTGAGAATCTAACCAGGACCCTCTGGTTCCCAGCCCACACTCAATCCACTGAGCTGCACCAGCCGGGCTATATTTAAGTCTTTTATCCACTTTGAATTTATTTTGTGTATGGTGTAAGGTGATGCTTGAGTTTCTTTTTTTTTTTTTTTTGCATGTAGTTGTCCAGATTTCCCAACACCATTTGTTGAAGATGCTATTTTTATTCCATTTCATGCTTCTGCCACCTTTGTCAAAGATTAATTGCCCATAGAGACTTAGGTTTATTTCTGGGCTCTCTATTCTGTTCCATTGGTCCATCTGTCTGTTTTTATGCCAGTACTAAGCTGTTTTGATTACAGTGGCCTTGTAATACAGTTTGATATTGGGTATGGTGATCCCTCCTACTTTGCTCCTCTTTCTCAGAATTGCAGCAGATATTCGAGGTCATTTATGGTTCCATATAAATTTTTGAAGTGTTTGTTGTACATCTGTGAAATATGCTATTGGTACTTTGACAAGGATTGCATTGAATGTATAAATGGCTCTGGGTAGCATGGACATTTTGATGATGTTGATTCTTCTGTTCCATGAGCACAGTATATGTTTCCATTAGTTTCCATCTTCCATGATTTCTTTCTTCAGTTTTGTATAGTTTTCTTTTTTTTTTAAAAAAGATTTTATTTATTTATTTTTAAAGAGAGGGAAAGGGGAGGGAGACAGAGAGGGAGAGAAACAGCAATGTATGGTTGCTCCTCACATGGCCCTCACTGGGGACCTGGCCTGCAATCAAGGCATGTGCCCTGACTGGGAATCGAACCGGGACCATCTGGTTCCCAGCCCGCGCTCAATCCACTGAGCTACACCAGCCAGGGCTAGTTTTGTATAGTTTTCTGAGTACATGTCTTTTACCTCCTTGGTTAGGTTTATTCCTAGATATTTTGTTTTTCTTGTTGCTGTACCAAATGGGATTTTGTTTTCTGATTTCTGTTTCTGATGTTTCATTGTTGGTATACAGAAATGCCTTTGATTTCTAAATATTGACTTTGCATCCTACTGTTTTGCCAAATTCATTTATTAGGTAGAGCAGCTTTTTGGTGGAGTGTGTAGGATTTTCTTGTACACTATTATGTCATCTACAAACAAGGACAGTTTTGTTTCCTCTTTTCCAATTTTGATGCCTTTTATTTCCTTTTCTTCTCTGATTGCTGTGGCTAAAACTTCCAATACTATGTTGAATAGAAGTGGTGAAAGTGGAAACTTATCTTGTTCCTGATCTTAGTGGGAAAGATTTTAGTTTTTTCCCATTGAGAATGATGTTGGCTGTACATCTCTCATATATGGCCTTTATTATGTTGAGGAATGCTCCCTCTATTCCCACTTTGCTAAGTGTTTTTATCATAAATGGGTGCTGCTCCTTATCAAATGCTTTTTCTACATCTGTTGGTATGATCATGTGATTTTTGTCTTTCCTTTTGTTTTTGTGATGTATTACATTTATTGATTTGCAAATATTGTACCATCCTTTCATCCATGGGATGAATCCCACTTGATCCTGGTATTTGATCTTTTTAATGTGTTCCTGGATGCTGTTTGCCAATATTTTGTTGAAGATTTTGGAGTCTATGGTCATCAGTGATATTGGCCAAAAGTTTTCTTTCTTTCTTGTGTCTTTATATGGTTTGGGGATTAGGATGATGCTGGCTTCACAAAAAGAGTTTGGGAATCTCCCACGTTCTTGGAATCTTTGGAATAGTCTGTGAGTGATAGGGGTTAGCTCTTCCTTAAATGATTCATAAAATTCTCTTGTGAAACCATCTGGTCCAAGACTGTTGAGTGACAGGAGTTTTTTGATTAATGATTCAATTTCATCAGCTGTCTTTGGTCTGTCAGGCTTTCTGATTCTTCTTTATCCAATTTTGGAAGATTATATTTTTCTAGGAATTTGTCCATTTCACCCAGGTTTTCAAGCTTCTTGGCATATAGTCTTCATAGTAGTTTCCTACAATCCTTTTATTTCTGTGGCATCAGTTGTAATCTCTCCTCTTTCATTTATGATTGTGTGTATATGGATCCTCTCTTTTTTTTCTTGATGAATCTCCTTAAGGACTTGTAAATTTTGCTTATCTTTTCAAAGGAAAACCTCCTGGATTTTTTAATCCTTAGCATTGTGCATTTAGTCTCTATGTTTTTTAATTCTGCTCTAATCTTGGTTATTTCCTTTCTTCTACTTACTCTGGGCTGTCTTTGTTGTTGTCTCCCCAGTTCTTGTAGGTGTAGGGTTAGGTCATTTATTTGAAATGTTTCTATCTTTTTTTAAGTAGGCCTGTATTGCTATTAACTTTCCCCTCAGGAATGCCTTCTCTCTGTCCCATAAGTTTTGGGCTGTTGTGAGTTCATTTTCATTTTTTTCCAGAAACTCTTTGATTTCTTCCTTGATCTCATTCTTGACCCATTCATTGTTTAATAGCATGCTATTCAATCTCCATGAGTTTGAGTGTTTTTGAATTTTTTCTTTGAGGTTGGGTTCCAGTTTCAGTCCCTTGTGGTCAGAGAAAATGCTTGATATGATCTAAATTTCCTTGAATTTGTTGAGGCTTGTTTTGTGTGCTATCACATGGTCTATCTTTGAAAATATTCCATATGCATTTGAAAAAATATGTATTTTGCTTCTTTGTAATAAAAGTCTCTCTATACATATCAATTAAGTTCCTTTGATCTAGGGAATTGTTTAATGCCTCAATATCTTTGTTCATATTTTGTTTGGAAGATATATCCATTTTTTATAGTGGGGTTTTAAAATACCCTACTATAATTGTGTTGCTGTGAATATCTTTCTTGAAGTTCTCCAAGATTTTTCTTATATATTTTTCTGCTCCCATGTAGGGTGCATATATATTTACAATGTTTATATCTTCTTAATGGATTTTTCCATTGAGTATTATGAAGTGACATTCTGGGTCTCTTTTTATGGCCCTTATTTTAAAGTCTAGTTTGTCTGATATGGGTATGACTACTGCAGCTTTTTTTAATCCTGTCTACATCTTTGGAATATTTTTTCCAGCCCTTCACTTTCAGTCTGTGTAGGCCTTTTGTTCTGAGGTGGGTCTCTTGTAGGCAGCATATGTGTGGGTCATGTTTTCTTATCCATTCAGTTATTCTATGTCTTTTGATTGGGGAATTTAATCCATTTACATTTAAGGTTATTTTTTTTATCTCAAAACAAATGTTTAATTATTAACTAAATATAAATTAAAATCATTTCCTTGTGTCTTTATTTATTCCATGATCGTATGAAGTAACAAAGGGCTCTGAAAATTTTAATGAAAATCAAATGTTAAGATAATTCTAACACGGTTTATAAAATTATGGAAAAATACATAGGTGTTGAATGGTTAGAAAAAAATTATGAAAAATTATGAATATATGAATGACTCATGGAAAATTTGAGCGAAGAGATAACTAAAGGATTTTGCATTAATCACCTCTCTTATTTCATTTTTAGCTTGCTGTATTTTATCTGGTTTGTTAGCAATCATCATTTTTGCCTCAGTTTCACGGTTTTTGAGCAAAGTAATTTGAGCATCTTCCCATTTCTGCCAGCACTTCATTTGATGGTCAAATACACCTTCACTGCAGCAATAAGACGAATGTAGTCACTAAGTAGTTCGAAAAACAAATAAAAGTCAGCAAAAGCTTGTTCTTGATGTAATTGGTCTATCTTCTCCTCAACCTTTGCAAGCTGAGACAAAGCTGTAGATAAAGCAGTATGATCCTCAGAATTACATAACATGGCAGCACTTTTAACAAAGGCAGCTGTGTTGGCTGAGAGTTCTTTTCTATGACAGACCAAAGCTTCAACGTGGGCATGAAGTTTCCTAAGTTGATGATCCAGATTTTCAAATTGCTGCTGCTTTTCTTCAAACCATGCATCCAATTTATTCATCTTGATTTTCATTTTGTTGACAGCATTGGCAGCCTTGTTCTCCATCCTCAATATTCCTGCTCCACTCAGAGCCTGTGTATTAACTGCTCTAGGTAGGTAGTTATTCATTGCCATTTAATTCATTCTTACCTGTATTGCTGTCTCTCTCACTCTTTTTGTTTGTTTGTTTGTTTTGTTTTGTTTTTGTTTTAAAGCAGATCCTTTTGCATCTCTAGCAGTGCTGGTTTGGAATAGGTGTGTTATCTGAGGCTTCTTTTGTCTGGGATGCACCTTATTTCACCTTCCATTTTATTTGCGAGCTTTGCTGGATAGAGTAGTCTTGGTTGCAGTACTTTGTTTTTCATTATTTTGAATATTCCTTGCCATTCTCTTCTGGCCTGGAGCATTTCCATTGAGAAGTCAACTGCTAGTCTTATCAGGGCTCCCTTGTATGGTACTTCCTGTTTCTCCCTTGCTGCCTTAAAGGTTCTCTCTTTGTCTTGGAATTTTGCCATTTTAATTATGATTTGTTTTGTAGTGGGCCTCTTTGGATTCCACTTGATTGGGACTCTCTGTGCTTCCTGGATTTATGTGACTTTTTCTCTCATCAAATTAGGGAAGTTTTGCATCATTACTTTTTCAACTAGGCCTTCTATCCCTTCTTCTTCTTCTTCTTCTCCTTCTGGATATTATATGGATATTACTACACTTCATGTTGCCCTGCAATTCCCTTAATATCTCTTTATTCTTTCTGAGTCTCTTTTCCTTTTCTTGCTCTTTCTGGGTATTTTTTTCTACCTTGTCTATTAGCTCACTGATTCAATCCTCTGCTTCATCTAGCCTGTTTATTATTTTTTCTTTTTTTTTTTTTTACTGGTTTATATTTTCATGTTTATTCTTGTAAAAAAAAAAAGTTGAAATGTCTTGCAGCATCATAGTTTTCAGAATTCCAGAGCTATAAATGTCAACAGTTTAAATGCATTGATTAGTTTAGTAGATTCTTTTTTTTTCTTTTTTTTTATTAATTTTTTTGTTTAATTACAGTTATTTGCAGCCTCTCCCTTCCCCCCTTCCTTCCCCTCCCGTCCCACCTTCCCAACCTCCCTCCTCCCCCTTAGTTCTGTCCATGTGTCCTCTACAGTGATTCCTGAAAACTCTTCTCCCCATTGTCCCCTCCCCCTCACCCCTGTCTATTGTTAGACTGTTCTTAATTTCAGCGACTCTGATTATGTTTTGCTTGCTTTCTGCTTTTGTTGGTTATGATCCTGTTAAAGGTGAGATCATAAGGTATTTGTATCTCACTGCCTGGCTTACTTCACTTAGCATAATGCTCTCCAGTTCCATCCATGCTGTTGCAAAAGGTATAAGCTCCTTCTTCCTCTCTGCTGCGTAGAATTCCATTGTGTAAATGTACCATAGTTTCTTGATCCATTCATTTGTAGATGGGCATCTAGGTTGTTTCCAGCACTTAGCTATTGTGAATTGTGCTGCTATG